>CM023482.1:34930879-35069112 GCA_013339685.2 Hyalomma asiaticum
TTGGGAATTTTCCATACAAGAATAACTTTTACCGAAACGCCCTATTTATATGAACTAATTTTCGGCAGGTGTACAGTAACTGAAGATTAATTTAAGGCGGATTTATTGTGAAATGATCTGCACAGCCGGCAGCAAAGATGCTAGAAAGTTAGTTTTAACGTATGTTTAGTCGTAAATTTGGCATTGACGTGGTTGGCGCAGAAATACGCAAATCGGTGCAAATATTAAAGCGCCCACGGTTTAAAGACTGAGAAACCTTTATCGAATTACTTTTTGCTTTAAGCAAGAAAAGCTTTTCTCAAACGTGTCAGCAAAGCGTTTTTAACCACACGTGCCTCTACACTGACGGCCCCCATAGGACACATGGTTGTTATTCTACAGGACTGAGTTGGTTGATATTCGGCGCATATTTTTTTCCCAATTAAGCAGCAGATTCCACTGTTATTCCTCATCTTCTTGCCTATTTCTAAATCTCAGGTGTAGGTAACCGCAATCAATATATACCTGGTGTAGTCTCCCGGCGCCGCGTGACGACCCTATGCGGTCCGTCGGTGTATACGGTAACCTGCGGTTAAGTATACGCTTCATTGGAGCCCGCATTTCTAACTGGCAAGGCCTAGATTATATAGTAAGGCATTCAGATAAACCATTCAAGAGCTGATTACCTCATGTACGCGTTCGTACAATGAATCGGGAAATTTCGCGTGCCCGCAAGTTCCACTTGTGGTTAGGACGCTTTCCTACTAATTGGAAACACGCGCAAGCACAAGACCGGTAGGCACAATTTAAAAAAAAAATTCTTTTGCTTAAGGTAGAAAGTAATTTGAGATAAGTTTCCCAAATTGTAGAGCATAGATGTTTCTAATAATAATTATAAGCATTCTTGTTCATTTCCTATGTGTATTTTTGTGAGTATTATGTATATTTATTTCTTAAGAGAGTTTCACATTGTGCCTGTAAGAATATATATTTTCGTTTAACTTTCTTTTCTTGGATACTGTGTAACAACGCACAACCTACTTTGTGACTTTTGTGATATCTTTTATTCGTGATATGGTACTCCTATGTATAAGAGTTATATATGAAATTTTCACTGTGTATACATCATCGAAGAGCGATGTACGGGTGACGGCTTTAGTCAGGCAGACAGTGTTCTGCCTTTAGCCTTGCCATCCTAGAGAGTTTTGTGTTTCCCTGTCTGAAACTTGACAAATAAAAATGCACTGCTTTGCCTATTTATGCACCGGCGATCTCAGTGCTAATTTACGCCTAAACATCAGCTAATGCTAACCTTTCTTTGCTATTCCGTTGCCAGCTGTGCAAGCCGTTTCACAATATATCCGTCCCGAATTAGTGTTCCCTTACAGTGCAACTTCCTAGCAATTAGCTGATATAAAATAAAGCGTTCCAGAAAAGTCACTTTTTGGTAAAAAGTTCCTCGTATGAACCAAATTTCGCATAATTACGGCCGTATCTAACACTCATGAAAATTCAAATATATAAAAAAAACAATTTATAATAAACTACCCACCTTCCTTCGCAAGGAAAAATTGTGTACTCAGCTGCTTTATATATATATATATATATATATATATATATATATATATATATATATATATATATATATATATATATATATATACACACACACACACAGGGTGTCCCACGTAACTTGAGCCAAGAATTTGAAAATGAAAGGCACTTCAGAGGAGAACTGAACCAAACGTATACTATTCGTACTGGTCTATAGATACTCAGGTTATTTTTTATTTCCCCCTAAAGTAATTAGTTAATTACTTTTAATTAGCTAACTCCTTAATTATGGGCTGAAAACCCAAAATATGAACACTGAGCTGTAGAGCACCTTCATAAACCACCGACTGAATTGTTTCCTGTACGATATGTCTTACGGTGTTAATTTTTCCGCATTCTAAAGAAAGCCCGCGAAATTTGAAAATGAGCCACGTGACGGACCGCGAGCGCACTGCTATAGTGCTGGTCTCAAGCGTGCAACCGGTGAACAAGGTCGCCTGCGGCTGCCACGGGGAAGCGACATGATGCTTTGAAGGTGGTCGATGCTTGGGCGTCCGTCTTTGGTTCAATGACGGTGCACATTCACGCTGCTGGCCGAGCGCTGCCGAGATAAGCGTCCAAGACGGATAAATAAAACAAGAAAATAGCTTTATTTTCTTGTTTTCTTGATCTTCTTGATCTTCTGTTTTCTTGATCTTCGTGAATCAGAATCAAACTGCTGTTTGTTTTTTTTCCTCGCAGTATTGAGCGCTTTACCACCGCGGTCATGTAGACTGTCATGTAGTGTCATGTAGACTTTGTGCGTACCATTTGTAGTAGAAGCTTGAGAAAGGCCGGTCTCGCGGCCGAAACGTCGTAATAAATGTTATGTTTTTTCAACGTGACCCTTTGATTCTATATATATATATATATATATATATATATATATATACACGCACTTGGCTGGTCAGACTGTCTCCGGCACACGCGCATTTCGTCGTGGTCCCAGGCTTCGGGAGGGGCCTCGCAACTGCACTGCGGAGCCCTGCGACCACTTCTCAACGTTTCCCACCCAGCTCGGCGTAAAGATCTTCGCGTCGAACCGCAGACGGTGGCAGAAGCTAAGGGGCCTCGGCTTGACGCCGTCCTACCCCTTTGCTAAACTACACAAAGCGTTATTGCATTACTTCGCGCGACGAGAGGACGCACGCTCTCGTGGTGCGAAGTTGTGGACAAATGCATAGCTTTGCCAGACGCTGTGCCGCGGGCAAACTGACGCACACTGTCTTCTTTTAGGGGCGAAGCTCCTCTTAGTCTAACCTTGTCCTGCGTCAGGCGTAACCGGCGTGATTGATTGATTGATTGATTGATTGTGGTTCGGTTAGGAAAGGACGCTAATTTCTGCAGCCCATGTAGGGAGCACGGCTAAGCGTCCGTGGGGGTGGGGGAAAGGGAGTGAAAGAGATAGAGAGAAAGGCCGTAGTGGAGGGCTCCGGGAAATTTAGACCACCTGGGGTTCTGTGCCGGGAGGCACGCGCTCGCCCTCGGCGCGTGCCTCTCTCTCTCTCCCGGCGCGTGCCTCTCTCTCACTCTTCCATCTGCTTTCTTGTGTGTGTGAGAGAGAGAGAGAGCGAAAGGCGCGCGTTGACTATGGAAACGCTCTTTCTTCGATGAACGCTCTACCAGCTCGCAAAGAAGGAGAACGCGCCCTCACCCGCGAGAGACAACGTTGGCGCAGGCAGCGTCTCCTAGCGAGTTTCTTGATTAAGAAATACCGACTGCTCGCGTTGGAGAACCGTTCACCGGCCACCCATATATATATAGGCACTGGATCTTGACTTGCAATGAAGTGCCGGTGGGAGATTTCACTTGTGCATAGTTCAACCATAAGGATTCGTAGCGTGCGCGTTAACTAAATTAATCCGGAACTCGGCACGATCTACGATGAACCTCCCGAGCTTCGCCCACTCATCATCATTCACTCCGTGGATATGCTGTAATTTTTTTCTTCTGCTTGCGGCCGCCAGCCGCAGTTTTCTAAGCGTAGTAGTGGGCCGAGGTCATGTGCGCATGAGAAGAAGCGCGCGTGCGAACGCCGCACACTGGGCAGTGCATAGAAGTACACGCGCACTCTTGGGGACAAGAACTAGCGATTATGATAGTCTTTCGGTTCGCTGGACAAGGAACCATTTTCTGAACAGCCTCGCTGTTAAAATTTTTTTGTTGCAGTGTTTCACAGAAAGACTTCTTGCTTTGAATAGGTAGTCCTCCGTATCTTCCAAATATATCGCAGTTGGTCAACAGCCAAGGCTGGCACAGTGGCACAATATGCCCCATATGTATATTTTTTTACCGTTCGTAGCGTCCCTGGGCGCCCGCTTGGAAGTCCGCTTCGTTTGGGCAACTCTCCGCTGGGACAAAGAAAATGTGCGGTAACGACGCGGGTCGTAACATCGTACGCTGAGCTGTGTTTTCACCTCTTAAAGGGTCCCTGAAACGTTTTTTTGACATTGTGTCACTGATTAGGCATCACAATTGCGAAATCATTCACGCCATAAATAAAGCCAAGCACGGTGCGCTAAGGCAGCTATGAGCTTATTTCTGTCGCCTTCCTCCTTACCCCTGCTGTTCCTCCTCAACTCAATCAACTGCGGAGTGTGCGCTAGCGACGACTGCGCCTCCCTCGTCAGCCGCCCTGCGGAGCCCTCCGCAGCGACATAGCGCCCCGATATCTTTACCGAGCTCCCCGCCCTCGGCAGTGCTAGCCTCTGTAATAGAGCGCCGGTGACTCGTGTGTACGCCGCCAGATGCCGCGACGATACCGTTGGCTGAAACGAAGGAGCACTTGTTAGGGGGCCAATCAGCGACCTCCCATTCCATCGTTCGATAGGCGGGGGCGTTTGAAAACGCATTTCGACGAGCCGCTGCGATATTTTGCGATGCGCGTGTTCAAAGCCTTATTGTAAATTACACACTTTACGCAGAGCTCTGAAATCTGTCCTCTAATGATCCTGATGACTCGCTCTACCGGATCACCATGTTTTCACAAAATCGTCAAAACCGTTTCAGGGTCCCTTTCATACACATTCTTCAGCATTCTGCTGTGCCGACTATAAGGTGTCATATAAAACGAGAGGCGGCTCATAGGTGTTATTACGTAATAAAGGCGCATAACATGCACGGATTATCCTTTCTTATTGGCATGTTGCTTAAACCTTATTCCCTCCAATAAACGTGACTCACCACAGCTCGCTTGGACGGGACTATGGTGCCAGTGAAGCCCGCTTCATTGCGCCAAAACGCTATTTTTTGTGGGAAGGGAAATGCGCGGCGACGACCAGCCAGCTAAGGTCGTACCGGTATTGTTTGGCTATACATTCGAACTGACAGTTACTGCAATCAGGTACCCTCAAGTAGCATTTTGCTACGTGAATCGAACTCCTAAATCTTCACCTATACCCTGTTTCCAGCAATGGCTACACAAAAAGGCGCCAGTTTTCTCCCCTCCCAAAGAATCACCTAATACGCCCCGTGTTCGTTCTCTTTCACGCTCCTCCGTGCCAACTGGTCGCTCGCGGCCGAAGCTATCGCGGTCACCAACTTCCACGCTCTGCGTTTCAGAATCTGCGCTGTCCGCCGGCGGCCTTGCGAATGGCTCACACGGTCGTAACACACGATGCCAACCCCATGAACGGTCTCCAAGAGCTGCGCTCTAGAATAATGTGCTGGCCGATCACGCACATTGTGAAATACTACCCTGACCGGCGATTTGGTATGACCTTTCTGCTAGTACATGGACCGAATGTGCAGTCCGGTCCATCGTGTGCTCGCTTAAAGGCGGCCAGCAGATGTGGTGCGATACCGACTCATAATTATGAGATACAGGTTCGAGCACCTGTTCCACTATTCCGTATCGACTAGAACCAAGCACACAAAAGAGGAAACGCAATGAATATGCTGACGAAAAACGTGAAATTCAGGACTGGGTGAGTGGAGCGGAATAACGCAGTCGAGTCCAGCAACCGACTATCCGCGTGTATAGATGTGATCAGTCATCTTTAAAGCATAAACACTTGTAATCGTAACTCTTACCACAACAGCAGCAGAAGCAGTTGCGTAGTGAACATCGTGCGGCGCATATCTTGAATTACATTTCATTGCTACTGCGTTCGTTAACTGTGTTTCTGGCATATGAGAACTTCAGTCTTTTTAAAGTGTATCTACACTGGGCTGCTTAACCTACAGGCCGAGAGTATAGAAAGACCACGCCGCAAGATACTCACACTACACTAACATTAACGCCGCACAGTTCAGTCGATTATGTCGCAGGAACAAGGACGTGAAGCCGATGTTCAAAGGGGGGCACACGCGCGCCACCCGGCATGCCGACCACGTGGTCTCGGTGCGAGAGAACATTGCAACGCTCGGTTGAGAAGGGAAGGTCGGGCCATCGCGGGACCTTATCGCGTTTTCATTTCCGCCAGAATGGCAGCGGTGGCGGCCGCGGTGTCGTTAATGAGGCAGCGAATAATTGCCCACCACGCGTAATTAACTCCTACTGTCGGGAGACAGCGCTTCGCGCCGCCTTGTTTGTGGGCGTCTATATAATAGCTCGCGGATCGTGCTAGCGGTCACTGCCGTTTCCGCGTCACTGCATCGGGTGCCTGGCAAGAACGTTGTAGGGTGGCTAGGCCAGCGACGGCCGGGAGAGCACAGTTAGGTTACGGCTAGTGCAATCGATCCAGTATTTCAGATATCGCCGCTTGTGGCGGTTTCTAATCGGCTTGCCGGTCATGCCTGCGGCATTTAGAGGGACCCTGAAACGGTTTTGACCATTTTGTGCAAACATGGTGATCCGGAAGAGCGAGTCATTAGGGTCACTAGAGGACAGATTTCAGCGCTCTGCGTAAAGTGTGTAATTTACAATAAGGTTTTGAACACGCGCATCGCAAAACATTGCAGCGGCTCGCCAAAAGGCGTTTTCAAACGCCCCCGCCATCGAACAATGGATGGGGAGGCCGCTGATTGGCCCTAACCAGTGACGTGCGCGTAATTTTCCCAACCTAACTGCGAACAACGTGCTCCTACAACGTGCTCCTTCGTTTCAGCCAACGGTATCGTCGCGGCATCTGGCGGCGTACACACGAGTCGCCGGCGCTCTATTACAGAGGCTAGCACTGCCGAGGCCAGCGACCTCAGTAAAGATATCGGGGCGTTATGTCGCAACGGAGGGCTCGGCAGGGCGGCTGACGCGGGAGGCGCAGTCTTCGCTAGCGCGCATTCCGCAGCTGATCGAGTTGAGGAGGAACAGCAGTGGTAAGGAGGAAGGCGACAGAAATAAGCCCATAGCTGCCTTAGCGTATGGTGTTTCGCTTTATTTATGGTGAGAATGATTTCGCACTTGTGTTGCCTAATCAGTGACGTAATGTAAAAAAAAACGTTTCAGGGACCCTTTAACTCCACAGCGCTGAGCTCCAATAAAGGGTCCCCTTAGAGCAACATAATAGGCCGCACGACATCATTCTCAAGAGTTGTATGAAATGTATATAAGGCGTCATTTCTTGGCTGTGTGGGTCTACTCATACACGCTGGTGATCGTCTACGGTGTGGTACTTCACTAGCGTAGATGTGGTTTTGTTGTGAGTTGTAAGGTGTCTTCAAAATGCTCTTCGATTTGTCGAGTAAGGTTGCCGCTGCAACAAGCTACAGATACAATATATAGCTGACGACACTGTACAAGACCAGTTGAACTCGATGTGTTGACGCCCAGTACAGAAGCTGTCGAATCTGTAACGCTTGTGAAGACAACGCTGTAGACATTGGACGCTATAGGAAGCCGCAAGCGCGCACACGAGCAGCTACACCGAGTTGGAGGTGCATAGAAGAATATCAGTTAACAGACTTAGCAGAGTTCTTGCTGTTGAGGGATTCCGGCGAACGGCTTTCTTACACAAGCGCCGAACGTGCGGTCGCTTTAAGTCTGCAGTTTAACTAAAGGGAAGCTTACTGGCTGCCCCGCTCTCGAAGCTGCACGAACGAGGTCAACAGAGATACGAGCGTAGGGAAGGCAGTCAGGCTGACCACCAAGAAAGCGTCAATAATGTTTGCTGAAACGCTGGTGCTGCCGCAAGTACCAACGAATAGCTAAACTTCGCGAAAACTTCGGTGCCGCTACTACTGTCCGGATAAGCCACCCTACTCATGAGGTACAACGAACAGCTTATCTACGGATCCGTCACCATACAGGGCCGGATGTGATAGTGTGAACAAGCTCGAAAATGATTCCGGGGTTTTACGTCCCAAAACCAGCTATGATTATGAGACATGACCTAGTGGAGGTCTCCGGAAATTTCGACCACCTGGGGTTCTTTAACGTGCACTGACATCGCACAGCACACGGGCCTTTTAGCCTTTATCGAGATCCAGCCGTAGCGGCAGGGATTCGATCCCACGACCCTCGGATCAGCAGCCGAGTGTCATAACCACTATAGGCCACTGTGGCGGGGCGAGCTCGAAAATAAAGAAGACGTTCAGCGCTACTTTGCCAGCAGTGTAGCAATGGTAATGATAGTAATCCAGCTGCGTTAGAGGGAGAGCCAGAGTTATTTCTAGTGAAGCGATGGTGGTATATGCCTTGTAATTTTTTCTGGACTCTCTCAGTGGTGTCGCTGCCGGAAGTTGAAATGCCGTTCCAGACCACAGATGCATTGCTCATGTTGCTGAAGACAGATTGCTGTGTATAATATGCCGAAAATTATAGGAGCACTCAGTTGTCTACGCATTCTGCCAACGCAGCCAGGAGAGCGAATACCCCGCATAGCAACACGCTTAGTGGGAGCACAGAGCTTCAAGGTGCTATCGAAGAGAACACCGACATATACCTTGCATAACGACACTGAACCGATGCAGTGTAAGACGCGCTAAATGTTTTGCGATTGTTACGCGTGACTTTTGTTTTTCAAGCATTCACACAGAGGTTATCGCTCTTGCACGCCGACCAATATAAGGAATAATAGAAATCTGAATGCATCACACAACAGTGATTATCTGAATGAATTTCCTTAAATATCTTGATGGCACTGGAGTGCAAAAGTAAAGAACAAATCCGAATATCAAAAGAAGCGTCATGTAAGTATATCAGAAAGGGGAGTGGACTCGCCCTTGAGCAATTCCACGAGTCGACGCTTTGCACAAAGAACACGTTTGGCCATTCATGGCTACATAGCATGACCTATCATGAATATAGCTTTGTAGGAGAATCACAAGTGAAGAGTCAACATCAAGATGCGCAAGATTGTCCAGAAGCAGTGGGCGGCTGACTACGTCAAAAACTTCCCTAATGTCAGACTAAAGTGCAGTGCTAACCTATAATAATAATAATAATAATAATAATAATAATAATAATAATAATAATAATAATAATAATAATAATAATAATAAATACATCTAGGTGAGCGCGCTTAAAAAACGGACCTATGATCATACTTCCAAAATTAGGGGGCACCTTCACTAAGAGGTGCGGAGACTGGGAAAACACGAAACTGACATTTCCATCTGGGTTTACCTCTGTTGGGCTGTTCCCGCGAGGTTTCCGCGTGGCATCACAAGCTACCGCGAAGAACACCGGCACGTTACTGCTTCGCACCTCCCAGGTTTCAATTTGGTGGCGCTGAATTTCTTTCTTTCTTTCTTTCTTTCTTTCTTTCTTTCTTTCTTTCTTTCTTTCTTTCTTTCTTTCTTTCTTTCTTTCTTTCTTTCTCATTTTTTAGGTAGAATGTAACGTCTCTAACTGCAGTAGTAATGGGCTGATGGCATGGGCGCAAGAAGGGAAATGCCTGATGAAACGCTCCCGCCTTTATGTGGCAGCGGGCTGAGTACATAAGCGCAAGAGCAGTGCGCGTGAGAATGCCATATATTGAGGATATTATGGCAGAAATGCACGCCTACTTCTTTCATGATGATACTAGCGAACGATCTGGCGCCTTTTACGGACCTAAACAGCTTCAATGTTAAAATAAGAGGGAAAGAGCTTCTCTCACATCGTGCTAGAAAAGTTCAGATTCAAGGCCACGACAGTACGAGTAACGGAACAACACAACAGTAGCACTAATTTCGATCAAGACTATGTCTAAGCTTGGGACCAGAAAAAATAAGAGCATGCACCCCTGAATAGCTCTGTGCGTTGTGCTACACCAAGTAAGACATCGGCTAGTTCTTTCTTTTTAATGACGGATTAACCCCGTGCACGCGCCATTTAGTAAGGTCACTGGCCAACAGTGTGAATATTCTATATACCGGGTGTTCAAAGTTAAGCTTTATGATTTTTTTTTAAATTAGGCGCTCGAAGGCACGTGAGAACCACTTGTGCAAATAAGTTAAGCGGCCAGGGGGACAGAAAGTTAGATGATAATTATCGCTGTCAGCAGCCCAATTAACTAAAATTTAATAATTAACTTTTTACTGGCTGCGGTAAGTTGGCATGTTTATATTGAAAAAAATGTAGGCAGTGGTGTTTGTACACAGTTTCAGTTGGAAGATTTTTTCTAGCACGCCTGTGCTCCGAGATATCCGGCTCCAAAGTTTAATTGTCTTTCGCATGATTACGCATGCAAGAGGGTGAGGGTCCGCGCAAAGCTCCTCCCTAAAGTGACGCATCTGTTGTGTGCGCTGTTTAGTGTGTGAAGAGGGTGGAAGCGTAGGCATAGGTGATAACAGTTACCCTTGCCCTCTCGGCCGGCGAAATCAAAATGTGACAGCGCGGTGCGCCATGAGCCTTACGTGTGATCCTGATGAACGCGATAACAGGAGACCATTTTTCGCGACGTTTTTTCGTGACTTTAGATCACACGGAGACATCTTGTGAACGCGTTAGCTTGACCGTCCTTGTACTAGGGTGCCTCCGTAGCACAGCGTCTCTGCATTGAAGGTCTACCAAGGAAATCCACGTGCAGTCCTTTCGAGCTAATATGGCTGCTTCTGGCGTGAGGTATTCTACCAAAGAAAAAGTAGACGTGGTGCTTGCAATGGCTGAAATGAATGGCAACGCTTCGTTAGCAATGGAGCTTTACGTGTCTCGCCACACACCGTCCCCTTCCAACAAGGCCCACTTTCATAAACCTATTTCGACGCTTTTGCACAACAGGCTCTGTCCACCTTCAAGACGGACCACGAAGGCAATCGTCGATGAAGACTTTGAAATCGACGTTGTCGCGTGCGTAACCTCGATGCCAGAGCTCAGCATCCGACAGATTGCCGATAAGTGCGGTCGCAGCGTCGGAACAGTCACAAATGTTCTAAGAAAGCACAAGTTCCATCCATATCACGTTTACCTTCATCAGGACCTAAATGAGGCGGACTTTGAAAGGCGAGTTGACTTCTGCAATTGGGGCCTCATCAAAACTGATCAAGAAAATGACTTTTTGCACAGAATAATTTGGACTGATGAAGCTCGGTTTTGCCGAAATGGAAGTGTTAATTTTCACAACGCCCATTATTGGGCACAAGAAAAACCACACTGGCTGAGGCAGCACAAGCATCAAGTTCGCTGGAGTGTGAATGTGTGGTGCGGCATACTCGGGGACAGGATCATCGGACCTCACTTTTTTGAGGACAACTTGAACGGAAAGATGTACACAGAAGAAATATTAGGTGTTGTCATTGATGACCTTGTCTGCAGTCTTTCCCTGAATGACCTGCGCCAAGTATGGTTTCAGCACGATGGAACACCACCACATTTTTCTACCAGGGCGAAGAACTGGTTGGACAGACGTTTTCCACAACAGTGGATTGGGCGCGCAAGAGCGATTTTCTGGCCACCAAGATCTCCTGACCTTTCTCCGCTCGACTTTTTCCTTTGGGGCTACGTTAAAGATCGAGTTACGTAACAGAGCCCAGCGATGTTAATGACATGAAGGACGGAATAACATCTGCCTGTGCGAGTATTCCTGCAGAAGTAGTGCGCCGAGTCATCGAGTCGACGCGAGAGCGGTTCATGCTTTGCGTTGCTGCCGAAGGCAGGCATTTTGAACACTTTTTGGGGCATTGACGTCGTGAGAGGTGAAGAGTTTCGATGAGATTTGTGCATGACCGAAATAAGCTTATGTAGCAGCAGGAAATATGCGTTAGCAAGGATAAAACTGTTTCAGTTATTATTGGTGGAGTTGTTGCTCTTGATTTCAATAAAAGTTACAGTACTCGGACATCAGCAGTCACGCTATTCGCGTAGCCCAGGCAACGACCACGCATGCTTCTCTAGTCATTATTACGCACGCGCACTGGCATCCAGATTCTCCGCTCGCACCATTATCTCGGCATGGTATCTGCCACTATCGTTAGAGGCTCTGCAGTTGCGTGTTACGACACTGGTTGCAAGGGTTCTTCGATTTTTGATTTCGACGGCCGAGAGGGCAAGGCTAACTTATCACCTATGCCTACGCTTCCACCCTCTTCACACACTAAACAGCGCACACAACAGATGCGTCACTTTAGGGAGGAGCTTTGCGCGGACCCTCACCCTCTTGCATGCGTAATCATGCGAAAGACAATTAACTTTGGAGCCGGATATCTCGGAGCACATGCGTGCTAGAAAAAATCTTCCAACTGAAACTGTGTACAAACACCACTGCCTACATTTTTTTTCAATATAAACATGCCAACTTACCGCAGCCAGTAAAAAGTTAATTATTAAATTTTAGTTAATTGGGCTGCTGACAGCGATAATTATCATCTAACTTTCTGTCCCCCTGGCCGCTTAACTTATTTGCACAAGTGGTTCTCACGTGCCTTCGAGCGCCTAATTTTAAAAAAATCATAAAGCTTAACTTTGAACACCCGGTATATATATAATACTGCTAACCACAAGATAAGGTTCTAGCACGGTGGTAAAAAAGCAACATATATAACAAGATCGTTAGCACACATAATAACTTCAGGCAACGTAACGTAAAACGGCTGTTAATACGACCGTAAAATATCATTGCTTTACACAGTGGACAACACAAACACAAGCCTTTAAAGATGCAAGATAATAACGGAGCTGACTATGTGTACATCGAGATTATTCTCCTCGGTTACCGTTCGGGGAAAAAGGATTATTCGAAAACGTGTGTGTGTGTGTGTGTGTGTGTGTGTGTGTGTGTGTGTGTGTGTGTGTGTGTGTGTGTGTGTGTGTGTGTGTGTGTGTGTGTGTGGTGTGTGTGTGTGTGTGTGTGTGCGTGTGTGTGTGTGTGTGTGTGTGTGTGTGTGTGTGTTAAATTAATTTGTCCCCCTGGTATGGAAAAAAATTAAAATAAAGTGGGGCTAGCCCGCGCCAGCAGAAGGTATATCGGGCTTAAAGCCAATCGCACCATAAAGAAATAAGGGGAAGTGTTCCCAAAAAGAAAATTTTGTGGAAAAGCCAATAGAAAAAAAATGTATGTATTCGGAAGCAAGGCCTGCAGGGCTTTTCCGTGTATAATAAAGGCAGGAGATGAAGACTGGTGTGTGTGTGTGTGTGTGTGTGTGTGTGTGTGTGTGTGTGTGTGTGTGTGTGTGTGTGTGTGTGTGTGTGTGTGTGTGTGTGTCCACACTTCAGTTGTTTAGGCTGCTCCGCACTGTAGGAGAGAGAAAATTCGACATGCTCAGGCATCTTTTTCAACAATTCCCTAGTTTTGCAAAAAAAGGAAACATGTATTTTTCAGTGCCCACCTAAATGCTTGCCCCTAGTGTCAGCCAGTAGGTCGCGCAACACCACTGCCGTCCAAAACAACACAGGAACGAGAGAAGCTCTGGTGTGACCTATTGATATGAAGCTCGATGTGGGTAATGTTCTAAAATGTTAAAATGGCTCATAATTCCGTTATGCAGACGATATCGTTTACGAGAACGCAAACCGGTCTTACGTTCTATATTTTCATGAAAGAAAATTGCGCTGTGCTCAATGGCATATAAGTGCCTTGGTGGCTCTGTAGGCTTTTGAGGTAAACCATGCACTTCGACGACTGCGTGTAGGAACACTATTCCTCTCACTGGTTATCGGTGGCGTGTCGTTGTGGACATGGGCTGGTTTTCCGTAACACAGATGGCACAAAGTGTCATGAGCACAGTTGGTAACGCCATCACATACAGTGACGGAGGCGTTACGATGCCGTCCCTTGGTGAAATTGTAGGATGACGTCAATCGTTTGATGCCATTGTGAGGTCATGCGAACGTAAGTAAACCTCCGGTCGGTGTCACATTTCTCAGGGAAGTTACTGAAAGTCACTTCGTTTTTTATTTTCTTCTAAAGGAAATTTCGCAGCTTCGGTGGAAATCGAATCCATGCCCCCAGGGCATGACTCAAGCACGCTGCCTCCAGCACCCTACCTACAGTTGAAAGAAACAGAATGATACACCGCGCAAAATCAGAAACTGAGCGCGATTTCTCATTAATCTGCGCTGAAGTAGCGTGTTGCCCTTGCCAGCACAAAGCAGAATAACCGCCGCAATGAAACGATGCCTTACATGTTTTGACTTATACTCTTCTTTACGCCGGTAAAATATAACTCCCTGAGCTGTCACTGAGTTACAATGCCAGCGCTTGTGCTCTTGTGCAGAGCGAACGCTGAAGCCACGTGCTCAGCATCGCAAAGCGGGTGCCGCCAAACAACGCGCTTTTATGATGCCGTGGGTGGTGAGAGAAAAGCACGTGCCAACGTGCGAACTTACAGCCGTTGCCCGAAACGTGGCCTGCAGGGGGCGGCGTCATTTCGTCCAGAAACCGCCAGCAGCCTGTTCCAGTCCTGTGCACGCACGCGAAACGAGCGTGGCAGCACACCGATGCCTTCGTATATCCGACAGAGGAAGGCGGAGCGCACGGGACCCAAGCGGGCGCAACATCGACTGAGGCCTGCGGCTACTGGTGACGCGCTCACACCCAGGCGGCGGCAGCGCGCTCGTCCGCCGCTAGCGGCGCACGGCGCTTGGCGCGAACCGCGAGCGTGAGATCGCGGCACCCGCGTCGATTTTTCGCTGAAGCAAGGTCTAGGTGCGGGCTGGTTGGTATTCCATTTTGGTGATAATGACAGCGCGAATATTCTTGCAGAACAGACAGATAGAAAGGTAAGCGTGTAACCGCAACATTAAAGTTAGCATGATGTACACGCCCTCTTCCACAACACGAAAACCGGAGTATACACACAAAAACTACACAAACAAGACCAGAACAACGCACTCATGAAGGGGTCACGTGTGAGCGCAAAAAAGAAAAAAAACGAGCTTCTTTTCTGTTAACGCTATAGAAGGCTTGCTAACTGAGTCGCCTTCAGCGATTGCGCAGCTTCTGTGATCAGTCTTGTGGTTTCTTTGGGGTGCCTTGCCACTATACTTGTTTCTTCAAAATCTGGAGAGCAGCCACATTGTTCGCAGTTCACACCCAAAAAGCCTTCGCGCCCATTTCTCACTTTGTGGCTATGTTCTTGTAAACGAACATCGGTGCGTCAATCTGTCTTTTCTACATAGGATATTTCGTTTTTTTCGAAGCAGATATAATGAACGAACATTACCTGGTCACTGGAAAAGCGTGTGCGCGTATGTGACAGCATCGCAGTGTCGATGCGCTGTCGTGCACTGAAGAGACCACGCAGAATTAAGTAGGAGACTCCAGTGCCCGCAAGAGGTACCAGCACCATAAAGCTAGGAGGTAAACCTTAACTCTATCGGTTGATGTCGTGATTGATCCAGACCCAAGTGTTGGGTGCCACTCAGTGACACGTTATATATGCGGGCCAATGTGGCCATACGTTGATTAAATGAGGGAATTACTAAGAATGTTTGCGCACTATGTCGAACTTCTTTAGTAGAAAACTTCTGGGCCTGTAGACTGGAAGCGCGGAAGGATACACCGACCCTGAAAGAAGAAAATATATTCTGACGTTTCGGCTCCGCATAAGGAAGCCTCGTTCACAATGAAAGCCGCCATAATTACGCAGCGTATTTAACTACGCACGAGTAGACGTAAGCAGGGAGTGTACATTGTCGGAACTCTCCCATCATTGCTATTCGGCGTATGTGTCGTCCTCTGTATATGCAACGATGCCAGGTGCAGGTCTGATGCGAACTCCTTTTCTTTAGCCAGAACAGGCGTACTTTGACAGTCAACATTGCGGCCTATAGATGCCACGTGTTCAGCAAGGACATTCGAGGCCACATGCCGTTTTTCTGAAGTTATATTCGGGCTGTTGCACACTTTTGTTGGAGTCACCTCTCTCACCGATGTACTTGCAGTCACAGTCATCGCAACCCATGGTGTAGACTAGCCGGAGAAATTTTCGCTCGTTAACATGTCCTTCACGTTTACTAAAGCGTTTCTTAGCTTCTGTGCTGGTACTTGCGCAATGGACTTTTTTTTTTTCATGGAAGGAAAGGCGCTACCAGTAGGGATCGCCAAAACCAAAACTTGAGGGTCGTGCCTCCGCAATCCTATTGCACGCAGCAGTAGAGTATCGCGGAGGCGTGCCATCGCACTTATACTTTGGCACGATAATAAACCAGGTGATAACATTCCCATCTCCTCACGCGCTGACCACCACAAAACATGGCGCGAGTTTCGTTACTCACATGAGCAGACTATCCTCAAGAAAAAGGCCCATTTCGACGTCGTACCTGCGGGGGCTCTGTCGACAATAATTTGTTTAAACAGAATTTTTCGCGAGACGAAACTTGCGCCAGTCTTGACGTTGGACATATCATTATCCAAAGCGACCGGCCAAAGGGCAACAGCGCTTAGGGAAGAGAAGCTTTATGAATTGGAGGCCTAGTTGGGTTTTCTTCTTATGGATCTATCGCGCGCTTTCGTGCTGCTTGCAGGCAACGACAGGGACTGCTTGGCCTTCGTAAGCGTACAAAATGGGCTTTCAAGCGTACAAAAGGACTTTCAAAGCTGATCCGAAAGCACTGATCAAGCGCGTTCTTCGCCTAGCGCTAGAGGTAAATGTATCAGAATAAAAAAAAAACCGTACTTCAATCTTGTAGATCTGAGTGAGCCATAACTACGACATTTGCGACACTAGAGTGCGTGATCCGTACAAGATAAATAACCGGCCTAAGTCACTGCAATATACGCAATGGTCGACAATATAATGGTAGAATAGTAATAATTTTGATTACGTTAAGGAAAGAATACTATTCTCTGCAGACCGTGTCGGTAACACGGCTCAGTGTCCGCGGGGTATAAGAAGAGAATGAAAGAGTGGAAAGAAGAAAAGCCGTAGTGCAGCGTTCCAAAAATTTTGACCAGCTAAAGTTCTTTAACGTGCACTGACCACGCACCGTAAGTGGGCCTCTGGCATTTTCATCTCCATCGCAAATGCGTCCACCGCGGCCGGGATCGAACCCGAGTCCTTTGGTTCCGCAGACGAGCGCCATAGCCAATGGGCCACCGCGGCGGGCGAAAGGATAAAGCTTCAATGTATATCGACGGGCCGAAGCGCCACCTCCATTCAATGGCGCACATGGCTCTCGTCAAAGGTTGTAGTAAGCAGAAAGCAGCACATTAGAGGGCAGCTGCATATAGCTCTCATAACGAAGAGGAATTTGCACTTCAAGTTATCTTTCCCTTATCGCCCTAGCAGTAGGAGCGTAACTTAGAAAGAATTGTCTACTGAGGCGGTTCGCAGTCGGCTGCGTGTCAAATAAAACATCTACAAAAATCCCGAGAGCGATTCCCTTTGGCCACGGCGGCCCAAGGAAACCAAAGGTGGCGTCAAACGGAGGGGAGGATCGTTCAGCAGTTACGAATGTAGGCGGGTAAGCGACCCACTGGCGTCGACTAGGCATGACCAGAGGCTGTTTCGTCCGTTCGCTTCGCTTTTGTTGAAACTGCAAGACGACAAGCACTTGGGACGATTGTAGAAGTTGCCGGAAGCATGAACGCTCTTGTATGGCTCGTTCGTACGGCCATCGAACGTGGTCCTGGCAGAAGGGTCGAGAGACGTGTTCGTAGCACTGTTGCTATCTGCTCTTGTTGTTATCTTATCGCCGCAGTGATTAGCGCAGTTTGGTAGGGCGACAAATTCGACTATTTGTCGGAAGTTTTGTGTGGCTGTCTCATCGCCATCCCGTAATGCCAAAAGCAAAAATAAATCTTGCGTGAATGGCACCGACGGGGCACAAGAAGAACACAGGAGGACGCGAGGGAATTTATTGACAGCGCCTCATGGAGAGGGTTGGCAGAAATGTTTGTGGAGAGGGCTAGCACTAATTCAGTGTAATTGTGGTCGTCCTTCTTGCAATTTCGTGCAGCCCCATCCATGAAGTGGTCGCTATACCGGGGATAATTCGCTGTGCTGGGTGTGAATTCTCAAACAAACATGAACAGCATGCCACTAGTACTTGTGAGAATTGATTGGTAAGACACTCTGGCGTAAGTGACAAAAACTAACTGGTAAAACAATTATGGCGTAAACGCGTGTTTCTAGCAACACAGCCAGATTTTGTTTTTCATTTTGCACGGGTTATTATGATGCCAAGGGATAAAAAAACGTATATATGTGGAGGCACGTATACATCCACATGGTGGAGTCGCGACCTGCCCGTTATAATCAGCATAAATTTGAAGTTTGTTTTTTTTTTCGTCCTACGATGCAAAACCTGGACACAAGGAAAAACAAGAGGAAGCAAAAGACGAAAAAAAATAAGAAGAGTAGCTCGCATAGTTGATGTTTTACTGTATATACTGCGAAAACATTTGTTCCCTCGACGAGAGCCTCTGCCTGCGGATGCTTTTCTCCACCTCAAGGAAATAGTGAATAAAGTCCAACCTTTTACACAGCGCTTCACAAGGCGTTTTGTTCTCTACATCTCTTTTTCCCAAATACAGAGCTGTTGAACGCGCGTTTCACGGACATTTTGCCAATAAAATAAGCCTTGTAAGGTGTTAGGTGACAGTGCCACGTGAATACAGTTATAAATAAGGTCATTCCATCCAGACATGGCGCTCGCCCACCGTAGATTTTGCTGATAAAATATGTGGCTCTTCACTGTACTCCACGGAGCATTGTGGTAGAATATTTCAGAATAAAAAAATTTTTATTGCCTTGTTGGGCTCTCAAAGTTGGCTCCATTTTATTAAACTATCAGTAATACAAAATTTATTTAAGATGTATTCTTACGTTTTGAACCAAATAACTTCGTCTGCGCCTATAAGAAGGATCTGTTTACAAGTAATGTTGCAGGAATTGCGACATTTTTGTGCTTTACTGCCTGTTATATACTCTCAAAAAGAGCAAAAATTATCAATGTTTATGATTTTTTTTACCTAACGGACAAGCACCCTCCTAGACCAATATAAATATTGTTTGATTTCTAAGAAGGCGTACTTTGTGTAAAAGTACACACTTGAGAACTGGACCAAACCAGATAGACGACACAAGCGCTTGCACAAATGGGACCCGGAAATGAGATTTCGCGTGCCTCATAAATTGAAGCGAAAGCTATCGGGTATGATTCACAGGATTCGTCTTGGCGTTGCGTTCACGAGACGTTAATACACCCCATTGGCTGCAGCGACAGAGGTCCCAACTGTGAAAGCTGTGAAGCGCCAGAAACACTCGAACACACATTTTGCGCATGCCGACCGTACGGACAGGAACGACACACCCTGATTTCATCAGTTGCAAGATTTGACGAAAGACCACTGACCGACGAGCTAGTGTCAGGCCCTTGGCCTGACGTCCACAGCGCATCCACAGTCATTGGAGCAATGGTAGCCTTCCTTCGTACCACTGGACTTGACGGACGACTCTTGAGTGGCCCCGCTACATCACATGGCCCTGTATACGCGCACCTCCTTATCTCGCCATCATCATTCATCACTCCTTTGCTTCCCCTTTGCCCTTCTCCAGCGCAGAGCAGCTGGCCAGAGCAAACTACAGCTCAGGCCGACCTCTCTGTCTTTCTGTAAACAAACATCTCTCTTGTGTAAAAGTGTTTTCGAGCAAAATATCACTCGGGTCTCCATGGCAAAAATTGTTGAAATGGGGGAAATGTGCGATTTATAGTGTTTTCGGAGGAGTTTGTTGTACTGTCGCTGTCCAGCTAAAAATGTTACCTATGCAGCATATGATAGAATACTTCATTGGTAAGAGTTTAGCAAAGTTTCATCAAATCAGTTTTTGTTTTAGGCAAGAAAAGAATTTTGAGGTCTCCCCGAATGCACGTGGCAGTGTTCGGTATTGCCACTTCGACGAGAAACTACCGGAACTCTCGTCTTGGTTTGAGGTCCTGCGCTCATTTGGTAGCACAAAGTGCGTATTAGCCATCGAATAATTCAATCACGTGCGCGCTTGGAGAAATACAGGGCATGCAGATTACAAGCTTCATGGTAGGTTGCCTACGTAGAATAACTTGGGCTCACAGAAAGTGGCGCCTCGCCACAAAGCGCCAACGCTTGAACCTTGAGGTCGCGGAGCAAGAGACTCTTCAAAATACTGTCCGTCTGAACTACGCGCGTTTTCAGCCTTCATGGAGGCAAGGACAAGTAGCGGGACTCATCAGAGGACTACGCATGCTCACGGGAATTCAGAAAATAAAATAAACAAACCAATGAAAAGCGTTAAAGGGCAACTCCGGCGATTTTTCAGTGTCCACTGATCTCAATAAAATTTTCAATATATCTTCTCCTTGGTATTATAATAATATATGCCAAGCCAGGTGGTTGCAAGTTAGTTAGTTTTCCTGGAAATGAATGTCAAAATTCTTCATCGGATTGTGTAGTTGAAGTCATTATCTACAATGCTGCCTACCCTAGCAGCAAGAACAGTGATTCTTTGCCGCTCAAATCGTCGCCGTCAAGTTCAGAGAAGCTGCCATAACTCAGTACACCGTAGGATGTGATCGCCACTTTCGTTTTTCGGTCACTAGCTCCATATTTGTGATGGCGGGGAGCCTATGACGTCATCGCATATTTACTTACTTATGTATTCATTTATTTCAGACAACAAAGAAACAAGTTGCCTGGCAAAGAAAGCCTGACAAAGCGCCGATTACCCGCTTACACACGCGTGAATCACCAGTCATACAAGAACATTCGTTGGCTTCGTGTATGAATGACTGAACGAAGCTTCTACGCCTTTTGGTATCTGTTTGAACACATAGTTATCTGGCTATGTAAATTTATTGGTGAGTTCTTTAACAATCCGAACCATCTTTCGCGCTACAGGATTATCAGCACTATTGAAAAACAGCAATATCAGAATATGGTGAGAAGACCGGCGGAGTTACCCTTTAAGGTACTCATAAATCCAAGATTGCTACGTAAATGTCATGTCAGTGAAACGATCTTTGAAGCCATAGAAAGTCGAAGAGAACAGACTGCATAGTAAACGGCACTTAGGTCAAAACAGACGGCAGTTCAGCCGCAGCTGCCTGGCACAGAACCGACGGATCAGTCAATGACAGTGCGCATCGGTTACATCGCATTTCCGCCACAATGCACAATAATTGTTATTAGCAGCTGTAGCATGCAAATCAGGAAAAGATTGTTCAAAACGCAGTGTCACGGGTAATTTGTGCAGCTTATAGAAAACGGTATACGTGGACTAGCATGAAGCACCAACGAGAGTTCTGTATTTGCTCGTCGAAGTGGCAAGGCGGTGCCAAGCCGCGTGCATTCTGGGACAAACTTTTTTTCTAGGGGCGAAGCTCCTTAGGGTGTGTGTTGTTCCCTCCTCCGTACATAGTATGTAGCCACCTCTAGTTTAATGAAGTGCTCACTAGATGGCGTGATGGCGCCGCGGTGCTCGCTTCATTCAGATGTATCGGAACGCGTAGCATGGGAGTCCGTCCGTCCGTCCGTTCGTCCGTCTGTCCGTCTGTCTGTCTGTCTGTCCGTCCGTCCGAGCGCTGCGGTGCTGCTTAGCTAGTACGTGAATTGATCAATAGATGGCGCGGAGGCGCTCTCTGCGTGCTCTAGTGTGATAGGAGAGCGCTGGATGGCGACACAGAGTGTTTGTCACGTCTTTGATGATGTACTGGGCAAGATTCACGGAAGATTCACGGTTTTTACCGATGAACGTCCGGAGCTTCGCCCACTCATCATCATTCACTCCGTGGATATGCGTGGATTTTTTTTTACCTAATACAAAAACTGATTAGATAAGACTTTGCCAAACGCTTGTCAATGAAGTATTCTATCATATGCCGCATAGGTAACATATTCAGCTCGACCGCGACAGTACGAAAAAAAAATGCCTCCGAAAACACTATAGATCGCACATTTTCGCAATTTTAACAATGTTTGCCATAAAGACACGAGTCCGAAAACATTTTTACATAAAAGCACGACATCTTAGAAATCGGACAAATATTTATATTGGTCTCGGAGAGAGCCAGTTCGTTCACAGTCGTCTGTGACACCACAGGTGACTCTGATGGCCAAGGACTACACCCCTTGTCGAATAATTATAACATTCCTAACACAATTCTGTTATCCCCTGTTACCTGTACTGAAATTGAAAAACTTGTTAAGAAAAATAAAAACAAGTGCACAGCAGGGTACGACGAAATAAAAAAATAAACCAGTACCGTTAAAGAGCGTAGCCGGTATACTGTCCGCTCCACTTGGTCATATCGTCAATCTTTCTTTAACTACGGTTGTTTTTCCAGATAGATTGAAAATTGCTCGCGTCTGTCCTGTATTAAAGGGAGGTAACCCGAAGCACATGTCCAACTATCGCCCCATATCAGTTTTACCAGTTCTGTCGAAAGTGTACGAAAGCGCCATAAACGTTCGGTTGCAGAATTTCGTTGATAAATACAATGTTATAAATGATGCCCAACATAGATTTCAAAAAAAACAAATCTACCGAACTTGTCTTACTCCAAATATAAGATCATATAATAGAAAATATTGAGAAGAAATTATACACAATTGGTCTATTCATTGATCTTCGCAAAGCGCTTGACACCGTGTGTCATGAAGTTCTTTTATATAAAATAAGCACATGTGGTATACGAGGTGTTGCACGTGACCTACTACAGAGTTACCTAACAAATCGCTCCGAATATGTGATAATTAACAACGAGCCATCAGAGTACATCGAAGTGAAGAAAGGAGTGCCGCAGGGATCCATCTTGGGTCCCCTGCTATATATCATATACATTAGAGACCTTTGCTGTAGTCCAGATTGTCCTAAATTAGTAATTTATGCGGACGATACCAATATTTTCTTTGAGGGTGCTTCTCCTGTTGATCTTGAAGGAAAAGTGAACCATTTTCAAATCAGCTGTCATCACGGCTAAGACAAAACAGGTTATGTTTAAACGCTAATAAGACTAGGTACATGTTATTTTCCCCTGTAGATAAGCCAAGAAACTTCAACATGAGAATCTCGTATGAAGGCCATATATCAGAGCAGGTTTAAAGCACAGAAGTTTCTGGGTGTATGGTTCCAGGAGGACTTATGTTGGAATGAACACATAGTAAAGTTAACGGCTGATTTAAGTAGGAACACTGGATGTCTGTACAAATTAAGTTCCATAATACCGCTGTGGCTAAAAAACACGCGTTATTATACTCCTTTTACTCTCGACTATCTTACTGCACGCTTGTGTGGGGTCTACAACGTTAACGAATTATTCTAAACTGACTGTCTTGCAAAAAAAATGGTTCTGAGGATCTAAAGATTTTCATGGTCCTATACGTCACGTGCGGACAGAACAGCTGTTTTTGAAGCACGTTATGGTTAAAGCTAATCAAATATATTATTTCAGCTTGGGAGCGCTCCAGCATATCGCTTAGCGTCTGTCAATACCAGGAATATACTATTTGCTTTGTTGTATCTCTAAGCCTACGTTCTGGGCTTTTCTTTTATTTTTGTAAACTTTGTGCATATGTCCTGGTTTTGCTTTATCTGGGAGTGATGAGCAATCACATCTAGTGTATTGTCAACGTGTTTCAATATTACAAGTGCGGTATTATGTATACAGGGTGTCCCATTTAACTCGCACGAAGGTTTATAAAAAAAAATCACAGCATATCCACGTGGTGAATGATGATGAGTGGGGCGAAGCTCCGGAGGGAATCGTCGGTAAACCGTGAATCTTCCGTGTAACGCCCCATCAATCATCATATAAAGAGTGAGAAACACTGTGTTTACATTACAAACATCAAACCATCGCCGTGCAGCTTGTCGAGCAGCTTCGGCCACGCGCCATCTCTTAGCTTTAGTCAGCAAAGATCTATACTAAAACTAGCACCATCTAGCGATATTATGTGCATATATATATATATATATATATATATATATATATATATATATATATATATATATATATATATATATATATATATATGGAGCGAGCGCCACCGACGCCATCTAGTGAGCACGTCACGAACTAGAGGTGGCTACTACAAACAAACGGAGGATGGACAGACCCACGGCATAAGGAGCTTCGCCCCTAAAAAGCCAAGAGCACTAGAGAAATCGTACCTACTGCATATTAGCGATAGTCGTGTGTACTTACAGCCAGTATTTTTTCCATAACGAACCATTAATTAATTATTGCCTTTAATTATTGCTTCAATCGCAAAAGTTTCAACTACAAAGTTGTAGGGCGCCTCAAATAGCCCCCGAATCAAGCATTTTTATCGTGCTAAGTTATGCGTCACCGTTTTTTTTTTCGAAAGAAAACAAAAGTGCGCGGAACACTGGAAATATGAAATGGACGCGCGTCCGCACACCACTTCTCTAGCGGTCCCAAGCGAAGTTTGATGCAAACAACGCTGCTCTCATTTATGGCGTGATCGTACAGGGCTTCGTGGTGTATCCCCCCCACTCCCCGCTACTACGCTACGCTTATCAACGCGCCATCGCCGTGTGCTGTTGCCGCGGCCATTATGAATTCCTGCACGCAGACCTCGCCGCCGCAGGCAAAGCCGTGTATCCTTGGCAAGTCGCTCGGGAGCGCTCGAGCAGCGGTGCGCGGACGCGTGCCCATTTCACATTTCCACTGTTTCTCGCACTTTTGTTTTCTTTCGGAAAAAACGATGACAGATAGCTTAGCACGATAAAAATGCTTGATTCTGGGACTATTTGAGGCGTCCTAGAACTTTGCAATTGACATTTTTGCGATTAAAGCAATAATAAAAATGTTGGCAATTAAACCTATTAATTAATTAATTAATTAATTAATGTTTCATTATAAGAAAAATACTGGCTGTAAGTGCACACAACTATCGTTAATATGATGCAGGTACGACTTCTTCAGTGCTCTCGGTTTTTTTTATAAACCTTGGTGCGAGTTAAATGAGACACCCTGTACATGTGAATATCTGATGACGCGTTTGTATTATATACGTTACATTACTCTGTATACGTAATTTTTTTCTTCCTTCTTTTTGTGTTATATATTATGGCCTGTGTTCCGCAGCGTATTGGAGCAAAGGCCTTTTGTCAGGCTACAAGTCTTTTGCTTTTGCTCCATTTTCTGTCCTTTGTGCAGAAAGAAATAAACAATAAAAATCATGAACATTGAAAATATTTGATGCTTTTGAGAGTACCTAACAGGAAGTAAAGCACGAAAATGTCGCAGTTCCTACAAGAGTAGGTGTAAACAGATCCTTCATATAGGCAGAGACGAAGTTGTTTGGTTGATCATATAAGAATGCATTTTAAATAATTATTTGTATGACCCATAGCTCGATAAAAAGGAGCTAACCTTCACAGCCTACCAGGGCATTAAAGGTTTTTGTGTTCTGAAATATACTAGCACAATGCTCCGTGGAGTACAGCGAAGAGCCACAGATTTTATCAGCAAAATCTACGATGGGCGAGCGCCACGTATGGGACACTTGGTATGGAATGACCCAATACGATTCCAAGAAGTACACGTAAAATGAGCGCAGCGATGAAAATAAGCATGCGTTAAAGTATAATGCTATTGCAAATCAGTCAGCTTTGCTCGCGGTTGTGAAAGCACATTACCGCACTGCCTTCGAGGGAAAAATATACATCAGAGAACTTGTCGTCGGGGGATCATTAATTCGACGTAGCTACTCGTTCATACCGTTGCTGCTAGTCGTCAGCATCCTCATACGCGTCGCCATCAAATAGCTCAGGCAAACAAAGGTATTGCACGGTCATCGGTATCGGGTGGCTTCTCGATGCCATTTCTTGATCAGGAGGAGCAGTCGTTGGCGGGGCGCTAGCTTGCAGAACCGCTAATTCCGGGCTAAGACCTTGAAAACGCCCCGCCACGTGGTCTAGTGGTTATGGCACTCGGCTGCAGATCCGAAGGTCGCGGGATCGAATCCCGGCCGCGGCGGCTGCATTTCGATGGAGGCGAAATGTTGAGGCCCGTGTGCTGTGCGATGTCAGTGCACGTTAAAGAACCCCAGGTGGTCGGAATTTCCGGAGACCTCCACTACGGCGTCTCTCATAATCAGAGCTGGTTTTGGGACGTTAAACCCCACACATCAATCAATACCTTGAAAACGGCGGTTTGTGCGGTGGAAGGGCGTTTGCATGCGTGGATGTCTAGCCGGGCTTGAAGTAGAGCTCAACGGAGGTGTCGTAGGGATCACAGAGAGATGGTGCACTACCCAGCACTCCCGCCAGTGTCGTGGTCCATCAGAAACAAGGCTTCTTTGATGGGGGCTACTTCGGTACACCGTCTTACTGGGCTGAGAGGGCCAAAGGATCCTAGATATCCAAGATACCAAATCAAGAGCATCTTTGTCGTTGGGCTGAGCTCGCACTCTCGATCGTGTTGGCTGTCTTCGTCGCTGACAGCGTACATTTGGGCACGGTTATCGACACCACGGCAATATATATGCGTGACGCTAGAAATGGGAGACGCGGCTCACAGACCACGCATGCTTTTATTTGATTGGACGCGCATCTTCTTATCGCCTTCTCCTGCTGTCGGCTCCGCTTCATGTCACGTGTACGCCCTCGTTGTAACATGAAACCAGCAGCTCCCGAATAGCATACTGACACGCGTACGTGTTTTCTTTGCTTTTACAGAGACCTACTTGTGCACTCTCTGTGACGTGCGCCATCGCTCGCCGCAGGGTGCGCTCGAAATTGCGTCCACCTTCGCGCATGATCCCGCTTGGTCCGCAAACTTTGAATGCCCGAAGCATGCGAGTATGTTCCAGATCCCGCGCGAGTGAAAGTGATAAAGTTGGAATGTTCTGTGACGCACGTAGAAGCCGACTCGTTTCGCCGCTGATCATTTTTGATCGACGAGAGACATTATTTTAATCGACGACATCGCTGTGTGGTGCTATTCGCTTGCTTTGCTGGGCACAGGTTCGCCCAATAAACAGTTAGACTTGTATTACTTTGTGTCATGCGTCCTCCATCGTCACGATCACGTGACAATATCTCCTTAGTGTCCTGCAATTGCTATGCCTTGTGTCGTAGCTGGGAACACCGAAGAGCAACGCGTCTGCGAGGAAATATGAAGGGAACAGCAAAGGGACAGTCAACGGCGCCTGGGGGTGGCAAACGCCGATGTAGACCGTACACAAAACGCCAAGCGCAAGCGACAAGCAACCCAAAACGACTGTCGCCAAGTGGAGCGTACTTCAGAAAAACGCAGATATCAGGTTGTCAAAAATTCGAAGAATCGAAGAAAATATTCTCATAATCATGCGCGAAATTGAAAAGAGACAGATCACGAGAATAAGAGAATACGTACCTTCGTTCAAATTCCAGTGACACCTCTTCATTGCGCTCCAAAAAGATACGCTTGTCATGCATCCCCACAGAATGGAGTGGCTGAAATTTATTCTTAATAAGATAGAACTCTGTTCTTATTCTTAATAAGACAGGACTCTGTTCTCTGGTTCTCCGAGCATTCGCTGAAGTTCTCACAGAAAAGAAAAGTCAAGCCAGTTCTACCGTGTGAAAAATACAACAGCGAAACTGTGCTTTTATTGCTAATCCTGATGCAACTGGCTAGAGTGTTACGTTAAGTATGACTATGTTTATCACTATCACGCTCCACTGGGCTCAGAGCAAGCGTGTGAGTAATGACTCGAGGGCGAGAGCTGGTTCCTTCTCCCTTCTGTGTTACCCGAGACTTTCTTCTTTCTCTGGTCTTCCTTGCTTTCTTCTTTCTTTCTTTTCCTTCACATAGTCGCTATGATGCAGCACTGCACTAAAAGCAAGAGTGTGGGTAGTGGGCCTGGGGCACGAGTGGGGAGAAAAGCGGTACACATCGTCCTGTCACTTTGAAAAATAGTTAAGGCCGAACTACCACTATTCCTCCAGATGCCAGTTGCTGCATTTCGAACCATTTCCAGGAACGTACCCTTGACAAGTGGCTTGCCAGCGGCGCTCGACACCCTGGAGCACACAGAGCGCACCTTCTTCTGTTCGCGGGCACCCCGCCGTCCTGTGAAAGCGATAGGATGAAGCCTGAAGGGAAGGACGCAGAGAAAGAATTGTTGTAGACCTAGCCCTGGCGGCGTTCTTCATTACTCGGGATCCGAAAGCACTGGCGCGTAAAAGACGCCTAGGTGCACACCCCAATTTGCGAGGCGCCCGCATTCCGGATATATTCTTGTACAGCAGCAGTCATGCAGCGCCCACACTCCAAGAACAAAGAATAAAAGAAGCAGATCAACAGCGTCGTGCGGTATTGCGCACGGAAAAGCAGAGAAAAGCAATATTGACAGAGCACACAAGGGCTTATCAAAGAAATCCCATCCTGGATAGCCACGGGCCCCGCGATCATTGTAAGTAAAACCGATAAAAAACGAACAAGACGCTCTGCATCCGGATCTGCTGCCCTGGTCAAGCGGAAGCGAGGCGACAAAGGGAGTGCGGAAGAAGACGAACGGAGCTGCAGGCATTCACACCCCTCGGCCCTCGGTCACCATCGCTTGGGCTCCGCCGGCTTACTGTTCGCCTTACGCACTCGCTTACAGCCTGCTCTCGGCTTCGAGGGCATCGGCGCACAATAACAAGGGTACCTTCTCCTTACACCTATAGGCTTGGTCATAACGCCTCTAGTAAGCTGAGAATAAGTCACATCAAAGTACCGTGAGTTTACGTATGCACATGGCTAAGAAAAGTATTTTTTAAGGTTATGTTCACATCAGTGAGAGGACATGAAGCGCATACTATCATACAGATCGATGCTTTCTCCTATCGCTTCTAAGCAGATAGCAAAGCACGCTTTACAGGGACGTGAAAGACCGGTGTATTCTTTGATGCGTCAGTGGCGTGGTATGTAGGAGTGCGGCGGAAGAAAGAATGCAAGTCCCGGGATGTCAGGCAAAGACATGTTCGGTTTTCTGCGAAAACGGATAGCTCAACGGGGCAGCTCATATTGTTTCCTGGCTAGGAAAGCCAGTGCACTGAAGACGGTGACGAGGAAAGTCGTAGAGGCAGTACGTTGTTTGTAATACATCTGCGCAGAGTAAGAGATTAGGAGATAGAAATAGAAAAATAAAAGAGAGGGAGGGAATAATCATCAGTGCCTGCACGTGCGGCTGCTAAGTACGAACACTTTCTGTAGCCGGAGCCAGCCAATTTTAAAAAATTACACCATCTCCCCGAACGGGACCATGGGGTGATGCGGAGCATAGCTGGGAGTTTCAACGGTGCATTTAACGGCGGTGTTTACAGGTTCGCAGTGTTTTCGGTGTTACCTGTGCGGTGAACCTTGCGTGTTATTACGTTGTTAATTTGGTTTGTTACCACGCATCGCGTGACCGTTGTCAGAGTGTGGGTTGATGCTGATGCGTACTTGCGTCAACCCACTCGCTGACGGAACTGTTCCTTCCATCACACAACACCACCAACTTCTTTCATCGGAGAAGGAAGAGATACTACTGAAGCGAAGGGCGCACGCTCTCTACCCGCTTTATTTATTGCAGCAGCTGTTGGAGGGAGGGAAGGGAGAGGAGAGTCGCGCATGCGTAGTGCGAGTGCGGACGCAGGATGCGTGACATACCCGCGAACAAGAGATGCTCCGCATCTAAAACACTACCAACGCCTGCGTTGCTTTGCATATCTTCGAAGCACAAGGCCAATGTCTTTATGACGCGAGCAGCTGGAGACATTGCGCCTTGCTTGTCACCACCGATTGATCTCTAGATGGAGCTTGCTATGGAAAGCAAAAACAATACTCTGAGTACAAATAACGATCATACAAGAACACCAAGTTAAGAGTTCGACGTGGCACGTGTGATATCTGAGCACAACATTAGCACAGAAAGAACTATTTATCCATCAGCGTAATGAATGAATGTGAATTAAGTTGACGTACTTGTGCACGACATTGGTTATGCTGTTATCACACACCGGAAATAAATAAATAAATAAATAAATAAATAAATAAATAAATAAATCACGTCTGACTCATACCTGCATTGGATATCAGGGTCTGAGCCAGTCCACCAGTTGCAAAGTGTTTGTGCTGTGTGCGACGGCATTTGGCTCGAAAACTGTGCGTCCAAAACCCACACAAAGTGCTAGAGTAATATTGTGAGAGTTAACAAGAATTTGCCCTTTATTATTTTTATTGCGATGCCAATTATATGGACGCTTGGACACGGGGCTTTCATCATCACTATTACGCTCCGTCCTCACCATCATCATCAGCCTATTTTCAAGCACACGCAGGACGAAAGCCTCTGCCAACGATTTCTAATTTGCCTTATCCTGAGCGAGTTGGTTTTACTTTATGCCCACGAACTTCTTCGTTTCATCGCTCTATCTAACCTTTTGCTTTTACAGCATAATCTGTTATGAGATCACAACAAGGGTCGTTTTTGCGCCTTAGTTGTCCGCCGCCGCCGGTGTCCGTAACTACTATCGCGCAAATTTTTAGAAAGAATAACCAGGACCGAGGAGTATTCCAACTCGTCCTCTGCGTGGATTCGAACCCACACTCTCTGCGTGGCAGTCGAGCATTCTACCACTGAGCTACGAAATGTTTTTTTTCTTCATTGTATGCAAATATTTCAGTAAATGCGTTTAAACTGTACTGTACAGTTGCACATATATTAATAACACTCTAGTACAAAAAACACACTTTGCACTGAGCTACGCCTGTGCTTGAAAAAATCATCGCTAAAAGACCTAAACAGGTATAACGTCTGCCGAGGAATCGCATTAACAAATGTAACGTGGCAGAATAATAGGGAGTTTGAGAATTGGGGCCCCAAGGAGCTTGGGGACCCAAGAAGCTTGCGACCCGCCAGGGCGCATGCGCAGAACCCAAGCCAATCTTGGGCTCTTGCGTTCGTGTTGACCCAAGGCGTGTTGCGTCACCTCGTGCGCGACTAGAAAGCCAAAAAAGAAAGAGCCGTACGAGCCGCAGTCATCCAAATCCATTGGCTATCCGTCTGCTCAGATGCTAGAGACGCGCGGGAAGACGCGCGGGAAGAATACGCAATCTGTAACAGTACAAAGATTTCGTTCAGTATATTTCATTTTTTTCTCCTCCTTAGACTACACTTCGTTTTCTTTCTTTTTGTTTGTTTAAAACGTTTCTGTTGTTTTCACCTTTCAAGCAGACATTTTTTTTTTGTCACTTGTGGCGTTCCGTGCGTTTGACCCAACGCAGCCTGGGTTTGACCCAATTCTCAAACTCTGCTGATCCTCCGAACGCAAGAGCAACCTACGCAACCCAGCTTGGGGACCCAGCGTCTTGGGCCCCCAATTCTCAAACTCTCTAATAATACGCCACTATTCGTCGCGGAAAGCGGATTGCATAACGAGTGCGAGGAATGATTTGAAAGAACACAGGGCTGCATGGTTTGTAGCTCTGAACCCATTACAGAGGCATCATCAACATTATCATTATGAAACAATCTTCTTCAACTTTACAGTCATCGTTATTACGAACCGCTGCCATTTATCGTGCCGTATCGTGCCATGCGACAGGCGACGTGCGCAGCCCCGACAGCAACTTGACTTGGCTCTTCGATATACCTGATGGCGCCTCCTCGCAAGATGCGGACCCCTGCTGAAGAAGCGAATCGCAGAGCTACACGCGCGGCTGCAGCAAGGCAACGTCAGGCACAACAGATAGCTGTGCAGAGAGAAGCCCAAACCGCAGCTCGCCGTCGACGCCGGGCGGAGAGTTCGGTTCGTTCTCGGGAAAACGACGCCAAGACACTCTCTAAGATGTCCAGTTATACAGGTTTGCACGTTACAATACCGCCGTAATTATTGCATAGTGGGTACTTCCCTACTTAGCGAAATGATAAGAGTTATGGCGCTGCGGATACCTACCACCTCTAGTTGCACTAGTTTCCCCAAGCGTTTAAAATGGCCTCTTAGAACATCGGTGCTCCTTCTTACGCTGCCACTGTCCTGCGGTTCCGCGCAGGCCTGGCTCTTTTTTTTTTTTTTTGCCTCTCTTGCATTTTTCTTCTCTTGGTATCCATTCCGTCGCTCTTGCTGTCCATCCCTTATCTGTCCTCCTCATGAAATGCCCTGCCCAGGGCCACTTTTTTTCTTTTAATTGATATAAGAACGTAAGCTACTTCTGTCTCTCTTTTCTTAATCTCTTAGCGTTACGCCTATCACTTTTTTTCCATTGTACGCTGAGTGCTACTTAATTGCATTTCTAGATTTTTAGTTAACCTCCATGTTTCTGCACCGCACGTTAGTACGGGGAGAATGCAGTCATTAAATACTTTTTGCTTTAGTGACAGTTGCATGTTTACAGTTTTGATTTGGGAATGTCTCCCGAATGCGCTCCATCCCATTCATACCACGGAGGATTTTCTTTTCGTGGTCAGGCGTCCCTGCCATTAGCTGCCCCAGATATACGTATCTGTTCACACATTCCAAGGGTTCATTGTTAGTTTTGAATTCCTGTTCCTTACCTAGACTGCTGAGCATAATTTTATTCTATGCCTATTAATTTTAAGTCCTATATTAAGAGTTTCCGGTTTAGGTTCCCAATGATGTTTTGCAGTTCGTCACCTTCATTGCTAAAGAGCATAATGTCGTCTGCAAATCTTAAATAGCTGAGATATTCTCCGTCTATTCTAATTCCCTTTTCTTCCTAGTCTAGACGTTTGGACAGTTCTTCTAGGCATGCAGTGAATAACATCGGAGAAATTGTATCTCCTTGTGTGACTCCTCTCTACATCGGAATTTTTTTGCTCTTGTGATGTACGAGTAGTGCGGCTGTGCAATCTTTGTAGATGTTACTCATAGTTTTCCCGTATACGTCAGGTACACCTTGTCGATGCAAAGCTTGAAGAACTGTTTGTATTTCTGTGGACTCGAATGCTTTCTCGTAGTCTAAAAAGGCCATACAAAGAGGTTTCTTATATTCAGCGAACTTCGCAATTATTAATGAACGAATCGCAAAATACGATTTAGAACAGGGAATGTCGCAGGAGCCAACGTTTCGAGCAAGCGTACGTGTCTTCGTCAGGGCGGCAACTGCCTTCTCCAGCGTTCGTCCCCGTCTACACTCTCCCCCGTCCTCAGAAAGAGAGGAGAAGACGAGCAGCACGTGGAACAATAACAAACAAAAAAATAAAGGGGGGGAGGGTTGGGTGCAGGGGTAGTTGGGTGACAGGTGTTAGCGTGACTAATAAAAATGGCAAGAGCGAAAGCTTCCAAAGAATCCGCTCCTTGTACATATCTTGCAAATGCATTGTGTGCGCAGTGCCAGAAAGCAGGATGAAAAAAAGGAACACACGCCCGGAACAGAAGTTGTTCCTATGGCATGTGTCCCCCTCTCCACCCCACACCACCTGCGCTACACCGGATGGATGGATGGATGCTATGAGCGTCCCCTTTGTAACGGGGCGGTGACTTGTGCGCCACCAGGCTCGTAGAACTTTTTTTTTCCCTCTCTTTAAATTTTCCTCATGCCTTTTAAATTTACTTCAGTCAAATCGATCATACTATAGCAAAAACGGAAATTCATAGCCCAGTTCCCTGTCCCTTATGGCAGAAAGTCCATATTTTTTTTATAATTATTTTTGTCCGTTCTCTCTAGTTTTCTGCCACCAGTATTCTAACCGTCTCTTACTTATTTCAATCGCGGCTATGTTCAGCTTCCCGTTGTTCGCCCTAAAACCCAAGGCTTCCTGTAGGGTGGTGCCCAAACGTGCACCTGGGTGGATATTTCCGCATTCAATCAGAACATGCTCCGTCGTTTCCCTATCTTCCTCGCAGCATGTGCATTTTTCCTCTTCTTTACTGAATTTCGCTTTATAAATACGCGTTATAAGGCAGCCCGATCTCGCTTCAAACAATAAAGCGCTTCATCTTGAATTATCATAAAATGCCTCCCTCTTTATTTCGTTTTTGCCCTCTCGGTAGTTATTCAGAGTCGGTTTTTTTTCCATCGCTGCCCTCCAGTAAATCTTCTCCGCCTCTCTGACTTTTCCCTTTACGCTCTTTGTTGTCAGTTCTCTTAGAGCCGTATATATACTGGTGAGCCTCCTAGTTCTCTTTCTCCACTGCGTGTCAACGCTCTTTCTATATAAATAGCGGAACACCTTCACTGCCCACCTACTCTCTTTCATATTCCTTAGCCTCTCTTCAAACCTTATTTTGCTCTGCGCTTCCCTTGCCTCAAAACTCGCCCATCCCATATCGCCCTTTACAGCCTCGTTTGTCGTTTTCCCGTGGGCACCCAACGCGAGGCGTCCCACAGTTCTTTGATCCACATCCATTCCTGATTGTATCTCTGGCCTCATGCACACCACTGAGTTCCCAAATGTAAGCCCCGGTATCATTACCCCTTTCCACAGACCCCTAAGCACCTCGTACCTATTGTGTCCCCATAACGCTCTGTGCTTCATTATTGCTGCGTTCCTCTTTCCCTTTGCTGCCAAGGCCTTTTCGTGTACCTTCATATATCTATCATCCTCATTTACCCATACGCCAAGGTACTTGTATTCGCTTACTCTCGGTATTTCTTGGCCCTGTATGGATACCGCCTGGTCGTTGGGATCATTGAATACCACCAGTCCGCATTTTGTTACACCAAATCCTAGTCCTAGAGCCTCGCCTTCCTTCCCGCATATATTCAACAGCCGTTGTATATCATCTCGACTGTCCGCGAATAAGACAATATCATCAGCATAAAACAAACACGGAAGCCTCTGCTCAATCATCACGCCGCCCTGTTTGTGTGACATATTAAAACCAATGTTGCTATCTCCTAGCGCTTTTTCCATTCTAACCATGTACAGCATGAATAACAGCGGCGAAAAAGGACATCCCTGTCTCAGCCCCTTGCTAATATCAACGTTCTCTCTGCTACTGATTCCTTCCCATTCTATGCAAACTGTATTTTCTCGATATATTTCCCTCAAAAGCTGTACGCAATCGTCACCTATGCCCATTCCTTCCAAAATTTCCCACAGTATTTCCTGATTAACATTGTCATACGCTCCAGTGATGTCTAGAAAAGCCACATACAACGGCCTCCTTTCTATTTTAGATATTTCTATACACTGAGTAAGAACAAATAGGTTATCGTCTAAACGCCTGTCTACTCGAAATCCATTCTGGAGTTCTCCCAAAATATTGTTACGTTCTGCCCATGCTTCTATTTTTAATTTTACTGCTTGCATAGCCATCCTGTATAGTACCGATTTAATGGTTAGCGGTCTATACGAGCGACTGTTATTATTTTCCCCCTTGCCTTTATAGATTAAGTTCATTCTGCTTTTTCGCCAACTGTCCGGTATTTGCCTCTTCTGTAAGCATTTTTCTACGGCTTTCAATAGTGCTTCTTTAGTGTTCTGTCCTAATTCGTTAATGAGGCTAACGGGGACCCCATCTAAACCAGAGCAGTGCGCTTTGGAATTTTTCCTTCGGCCTTTTTCCAGTTGAAATACTCAAGTTCTAGCTCTTCCTTAGTTTCGCTCACCGTCACCCACAGTGCATTTCACCGAAAGCTTGTGGCTAAAAATGTAACTACACCGTTTACAAGAAGACGAAAACAGCGCAGGACACAGGACAAGGAAGAGCACAGACACGTGTCTGTGCTCTTCCTTGTCCTGTGTCCTGCGCTGTTTTCGTCTTCTTGCAATCATGAACCAACCAGCCCAAATGCGTGCCCTTCTACACCGTTTACTTAACAAAACACGTTGCGGGGCTAGTCTGTCACACATTTCGCTTCAAATATTCAGCGTCACAGGCCACACGCAGACAGCACAGTTAACACACAGGACGGGCGCCAACTGCACCGTCCACGCCCAACAAGTAGTGCTGAATACCCGAAGATGCACTGTCCAACGCCGTTCTCGTCTAACTGGATGGGGGCTCCGCGCCTGAAAAGTAGATTTTCTGGGAGAAACATTGTTAGCGTGTGCACACCTGAACCTTTTGTCGTCTTTGTTAACCCCCCACCGTATCTAATGGACTCGAGGGTTCCCTTTGAAAGGTTTATGCCTGTAGGCTGAAGAGTAGTGAACCTGTATATGAGATACGATTCCCTGTATTTTCTGTCCCTCGGCGAGCGGAAGTTTCCCTGAAGTATGTAGAGTTTCAGTTCGTCTAAATTATGACCTGTCATATTAAAATGCTGCGCCACTGCCTTCGGCAGGTTACTCGCGGTGTCAGCGCGGTGCCCGTTTAATCTAACATTAATTTGATGACCAGTTTCGCCGATGTATTTATTCATCGATTAAAGCATCCATCTTCCCCTGAGCTTCTCTTCTAGTTTGGATTCGCAATTATTAGCTTGATATCATGGCTGTGGTCCATTGTTGACGAACCTTTCCGAAAACCAGCCTGTTCTATTGGTTGGTTGAATTCGAGTTTGTCTTTTATCCTAGCAGAAATTATTTTCCTAAATACCTCGTATATTACAGGGTGTAGACTAATTGGTCTAATTCTTTAACTCCTTATGTCACGCTACTGTCTGTGTAAGCTTCACCTGCTCTCTTAGCTTCGCTAAGGCCAATGATGTCCCAAGTAACGCCTTCTAGCTGCTCGAGTAGCTCCGCTACGCTAGCTTCGCTCGAGAGGGATCTTGCGTTAAACGTTCCAAGATTTAGTTTCTAGTGGCGGCCTGTCCGGATCCAGTGATTAATAGTGCCCTTCGCTGCTTCAGAGGGCTGACCACTGTTGTAGTCACATGTTGTGCAGCCGCTGGACACTGAGGTCCAGGGTTCTACTGTAGACATCGCGTGGAAGGTGCTGGCCAAGTACTGAACCAGGAAGGCCAATTCCTGTTCTGGTGTAGGAGTGAGTCGTATACAGCAGTAGAACTGATAGCCTTTCAGGAGTCAGACCGTGACTGGTTAGAGGAAGAGCTATTAAAAAAAAAAAGGGGGGGGGGGGTGTAATGGTGGAGTCGAACCTATAACATTTAGTACTCTAGTTCCCAGCATAGCCACAACCGTTAAACGTACAGTCGTTTGAAGCATTTCCGGCACGCTAATTTCTGTCAGCGTCAGTATTTTGTACAGCACTTTGTCTCAAAATGTCCGGGATTATTCATGTGACTTTCAGGACGACACGGTTTGCGCAATTTACCGGAATGATACGTTCGCGCGCGTGGTTAGTCCTGTGATCGCGTGTTTTTACGTACTGAATAAAATGCGTTTCTCGAAAGTTCTTTGGCACTATGGGTAGGGTGAAAAGAACTTCGGTATTATTTTGGCAAGCCTCGTGTCAGTGCTAGTCTTACGTCCGGGTGTAAGAAAGAAAAGAGAGGAAAAAAGAAAAAAGAAAGAAAGCTCGGGGTTGGGCGAAGCAGGCATGGTTGCTGAATTTATAAAATAGCGGTTGATTGAGGTGCGATGAATGACGATCCTATAATTTCTTATATCGTATTTAACGTGCGGACTATAAGGAAAAAATATCCTTAGCTAAAACAAGAGAGAAAGCAAGCAGACATACAAGACATCTACACACACATCAATAAACACACATCAGCACAGGCACGCATTTTTATATTGCTACGGTGAAGGCCTAGAATCGTCGTCAACTTTGCAGGAAACGGGTAGCAAGTGTTACTTTGTCACGTGATTCGTTATCGGTCATCTAGAAGATTCGTGCACAGGTTAGTATTCAACGCCGTTGTGAATGACAGGAAGGAGTAATATACACAAAAATAGCGTTTGCGATGTTAATTTAGGCCTGGGGACAATTTAGCCTGTTTTCTATCTATCTATCTATCTATCTATCTATCTATCTATCTATCTATCTATCTATCTATCTATCTATCTATCTATCATCACTTCCTTATCAAATGCTTTTCTCAGCGAATGTCAGTTAGGTGGCGCACAGGGGACTTGTTTGTAAAATGTGTATTAATTACTAACATGGCTACATGGTCTTCTAATATTAGGCAACAATCTACTAGTACGAAAACGCTTATTTAGCTGCTCACCAAGTTATCGTCGGCGCAATGGTTTCTGTTCGTTCGTGGGCCTGTGGAAGCACACATATTCATTCTTGCCCGATCTGCGATTCGTATGCTCAGTATATGCGTAAATACGTATATTCAATTCAATTCAATTCAGTTTATTTCGCCATCAAAACAAAACGTGATAGCCGAGGAGCCCGCGGTAAAAACTATCTCTCGATAGTTTGACAACGCCGTGGACACCTACAACAAACAAACACCTTGGCGGTATCTTAGGCGCATGAAAAAGAAGGCATAAACATTTTAGACAGTGGAAAGCGGTTATACAATATAAGCTGAAAGAATACAAGCAAATGCAACAATAAGCAACAGCAACAACAACAACAAAAAAGACATCATTTTACAACTCCATGATTTACGTCGCGGATACAAAAAATGAAAGACGGCAAAATGAGATCTCATGCACAAAGTAATCAGCATACGTGGTCATCATGTTATAAAAAAACTGACGTAACAACATTAGGTACATATTTTAATCAACGAAGAAACAATGCATTTGTTTAGGAATATTAAGGCTCTTCGTAAAAGAAATGTTCAAAAATTGCTTTTTTTTGTAATATTTTCTAGAGTGATGTTCTTTCTGCATAAGTTATTTAGAAGTCTTGGCAATTCATTTTCTAGTAATTGCCAACCATACTGTTTTTTATACGTTTGAACATTCCATTCATCAGTTTGCCGAGTTGTGTGGGTGCGCTCGCGTTTTGATAGGTTAGAAACCTGCCGCAAAAAGGATGTGTTTTGGGTTATTTCGCGTTTGAACGCTACAGATAAACGATATGCATATAGTTTTTCAACCGGAAGTACCTTATATTTGTGAAAAAGTTCTTCAGTATGCTGTAGTCTAGGGACATTTGCAACAATCCTAAGAATTTTTTTTTGCAGAATACTTAACTTTTTTAGGTTTTCTTTTGATGTCTTACCCCAAATAAGGTGGCAGTAATTAAGTTGGGATTCAAAAAGCGAGTGATATAACAACATCATGGTGCTTGAGGGAAGAACATGCTGATTTCGGAAAAGGACACCAATTACTTGAGATAGCTTGGAGATGACATGACTAACGTGGTCATTCCAAGACATCGATTCGTTAAACAGGACACCCAAACTTCTAAACGTAGGAACAATTTCTAATGGGGTGGAGTTAAAGGTAATTTGTTTATTTGGTTGAACATTTTTATTCCTTGCTCTAAATATAACAACTTTTGTTTTCGCGACATTCACACGTAATCCATTTCTCTCACTCCATTCATATAGTTTCTGTAGTGCGTGATTTGCGGTGTCCATTATAAGGTCTAAGTCATTGCCGGAGAAGAACATGCTTGTATCGTCGGCATATATTATGAATTTCGCAGATGAAGTTTGTACTATGTCATTAATAAAAATGTTAAAAAGAAAAGGGCCCAATATACTTCCTTGAGGGACTCCGCATTTAACTTTCTGCATTTCTGATGTGAAGCCATTAATGTTGACCGCCTGCCTTCGATTCTCTAAATAGGATTTCAGTAAATCTCCCGCGTGCCCACGGAAACCATAACAGTTGAGTTTTTTAATTAACAGTCTGTGATCAAGGAGGTCGAATGCTTTTGTAAAATCAACGAAAATACCAATTATTATTTCATTTTCTTCAAGTTTTTTTAAAATATATTCTTTTTGTTCTAAAAGCGCAGATTCTGTTGAAAGATGTTTGCGGAAACCGTACTGAGAATTTGTCAAGATGTTATGTTTTCTCTCAAATTTATTTAACCGGGCATAAATAATCTTTTCAAACATTTTAGAAAAAACTGGAAGTACGGATATGGGCCTGTAGTTGCCAAGGTCGTTCTTGTCGCCTTTCTTGAAAATCACAGATACACGAGCAATTTGCATTCTAGAAGGGAAGACAGCTTTAGCAATGCACAAATTGAAAATGTACGTTAAACAGGGCAAAATAATGTCGAAAACGGATTTTATAGGTTGCAGTTGAAGACCATCAATATCTCGTGAGTTCGTATTATTGAGTTGTTTGAAGATATGCATAACCTCATTGTCATTTACTGGATCAAAAAAAATGGTCTCTTCTACTGGTTTGATACCACTAAGGTCATTAGACGTACGTAAAATGCTAGAAAGGTTCACAAAATATTCATTAAATTTATTAGCTAAAGCTTGTTCCGATATTTCTACACCACCTATTTTTATAGAGCTAAGCTCAGGACAGTCTTTATGTGCGATGAGATGGTTTAGCTTTTTCCACATCATATCCGCACGTCCTTTAGTACAAGCAAACTGCTTGTTATAATAATCCCGTCTGGCTTTTTGAAGGTCTTTATTCAAACGGTTTCGAAATGTTTTAAAAACCTTAAGGTCATTTAGGTCTTTTGTTTTAATGAAGTGATGATACAGCCTGTTTTTCTCATTTACTTTAATTAAGAGGGCATGTGTAATGTATGGTTTCCGAGCACGTCGTTTATGCTTTATTAATTTTTCAGGAAAGGATGTGTTGTAAGTTGAAATAAATGTATCCAAAAAGCATTCGTAGGCTCTGTTTGGGTCCTTTTCATTAAGTACGTCACTCCAATTGATTTTTTGAAGTACGTTTCTGAATTCTAGTATATTTTGTTCAGTTATTGACTGCACGATATGAGACGAACTTTTTCGTTTACTATGCATTTTTGTTAAACAGAGAAAAATTGGTAGATGGTCGCTGAAATCGGAAAGAAAAATTCCTGCTTTAAGGCTCCTGTTAGTATTTGTTATGAAGAGGTCAAGCAGTGTCGACGTATGAGCAGTAATACGTGTTGGTCTTTGTATAACATTACACAATCCATTTGCCTTCAGCAGGAAATCAAACTTTTTTACAGTGAGATCGGTATTAAGCATGTTTATATTTACATCCCCGCCAAAAGTAAGCTTTAGCTGATGGTCTTGAGTAAAATGTATCAAGGACTCAAACATATCAAAAAACTTTTCAATACAACCACTTGGAGGGCGATAGCATACAACATAAAGACAACTTTCTAAGCAAACAGACAATATTTCATAATCATTTGTGGACACAGTGTAGTCGGGTATTAATTCGGATAGATATTGTTTATGGAATAGCATACAAACGCCACCACCTCGACCACTTGCTCGATTAAGAAAGTATGTTTGATAGCCAGGTAATCGACAAACATCGGTTTCATTGGTGCTCCAAGTTTCAGTTATCATTACAATATCTGTTATCACATCTATATTTTGCAAAAATACGTTTAGTTGCATTTCCTTATTGCGGATTGATTGGGCATTAATGTGTATGCACTTGAAGGATTTACTGAAGTCTGAACCAAGATAATTCTTGAAGTTGGTTGGTAGCACATATGGTATATTGCATATGGTTTCAAAAACAGGATCCATTTTGAAGTGTGATCAAGTAAATAGAAAGAAAAATTTAACCTTAGGGAGTCAGTTTAAGAGTCGAAGCTCACTCACGTGGGTTACAGCTTTTACTGGAGAGCCATCAGACTTTCTAAGAAGAATCTTTCCATTATTGTGCCATACATATTTGAAGTTGTGCATCTTGGCCCATTCCTTAGTTTCCTTCAGCAGCGCGCGTTTCCTTTTTGTCAAGTTTTCGGATACATGAACGTCTTTATCGGCTTGTTTGAAATTCTTCCTATTTGTCCACCACAAGTCTCTAATGTTCTGCTTTGCAAATCTACAGATGATAGCAGGAATCTTATCTCGTGCTGACGGTAGTCTGTGTATTACGGCAACGTCGCTCTCATCGAGTGGTGGCAAAGCAATTTTTGCAGCAATCACATTCATTTTATCCAGAAGGTTCTCATTTTCTGTTTGTTTTACACCATGAATTTCTAGATTTGCCCGTCGGTTTCGCCATTCCAGCTCATCGATTTCCTGCTCAAGTGCCTCAGTGTTCAAATCTTTCATCTCTAGGTTTCCAATCCTACTTCTAATTTCTTTAATGTCGTGCTCATTTCTTTCTACGCGTTGGAACAAGTCACGCATCTGGTCTGACATGAACTGTACAGAATTTTGAATGCCATCAACTGTCTCTTTTAGGGGCATCAAGACGTCAAGCTTTTGGTTGATCGTGTGTAGTATTAAGCACATATCTTTTAAATTCGGTTCGGTGGGCGGTTCTGGCATCGCGCCTTCGTTGCGGTTCTTCGTTACTTTACATTTCGAGCACTTCCAAGTTTTCCTGTTCAATTCTTTTTTTGACCGAAGGGTGTGTTCCGGCATCCCAGCGCAACTGCTTGCGTGGTACTTGGCATTGCATGTTGTACAGGTTACACAGTCATCTAAACTCGACACAGGTTGCTTGCACTCGCAGCACACACAATCACTAGGCATGCTAACAGCTTTGGCAGGAGCGGCGGCGAGAATAATAAAAACGGATAGCGCTCAGTTACCAGAAAAGACACCAACCTGGAAAATACAGCGAAGTCAATGAAGGGTCTGTTCCGTTGCCGCCGCCACCGCCAAAGTGTTCTCCAGTGGGATAAGGCGCAGATTTATAGTCCGGGGAACCGGTGAGGCCACGAAAACGACACGAGATCCAGGCAGTCAAAGTGGGCTGTGCCTCGCTGTGGTTGATTCTTGCTGTCGCAGTGGGGCATGCGCAGACCGTTGCTAATATGGGCACCTTCCAGCTTTTGGGCCGATCGCAGAAGTAGATCTGGAAAATACAGCGAAGTCAATGAAGGGTCTGTTCCGTTGCCGCCGCCACCGCCAAAGTGAACACCAAATGAGAACACCAAGAAAAACACTATGATGGCCTCCCGCCTGCCGCCCCGACTTGGAATCGAACGTGTAACCTATCGGTCCCCATACGGGCGCCTCATATGCAACTTGGCCACAGACTCGGTTCGTGTTACAGCACAAGCGAAGAAGTGCTTAAACGTAGCGCTTGAAGCTGCCAACGTGCCAGAATCGCTTAGCTGCCTTCTGCCGAGGAGGCCCGTGTTTGCACGTAGCACACGAGATGGCACCGTGCCCTGACCGCGGTGAAAGCCCCTTGATCTTGGTAAAGTACCGCTACACTTTGTACTCGCCGCCGTGTGCGCGACCTCCTCTCTTCCTTCTCGGCCCTTTCACGCCCTCCCGTTCTCCACCCCTTTTTCTAAACGACGATTGGTCTCCTTTGCGGTTGACCTTTCAGACGCGTGGACCTTGCTTTGTGCAGGTATTTTTATTTTTCGTTGGCGCCATTTATCGCCATGGATTCGCGTAGCCAACGTTGCACGCCCTTTGTTTTCTGCGCTGCACCCTGGCGCTATGCCATGGTGCTGCGCCTATAAACGGAACTACAAGAATGCATATGGTAGTGCGCTTTTTATGATACCACAAGGCAACCGCAATGGCTTGCGCAAGAAGCAGTGGCTGCAATACATCGGCAGAAAGAACTTTGTTCAGGCAAACAACAGCGTTCTTTGCGAGGTAAGGCGGATTCCTTATGCTCGTATCAAAGCATCGCCGAATACTGCATTTGAAATATTCTTCCGGCCTTCTGATAAACGTTTTCTTTTTCTTGGCTATTTGTGCACTACATAAAAATGGGGTTGTTCTCAATATGCTGAATATTGTGCTGAGACTCGACCACCTCGCAAGTCAGCTACTGTTATTCAGTCAGAAATGCACAACGATCAAATCTGCTTTTCGCGGCGAACAATTACATGCGATGATGCGGTTTCTCGACCGCGCTTGTCGTGATTGTTAGGATTCGTTTAGCATGAATGTTTGGTGGAAAGAAAAAACAAACTGATGGGCGAATAGAGGTGAGACTGGCGTCGATCTCCACTTGAGGTTGTTTTCCTTCGGGGGGGGGGGGGGAAGGGGGGCAAGGTGAACCAAGCTCTACGTAATCGTTTTGGTGGTAACATGTTACGTGGCCGTATGGCCGGGAACATGTTAACTAGGCTAATTAGGTTAACTTATATAAATAGTGTACTGGTATACAAGTCTACCAATTCGCTCATATGCGAGCACGTCGCTAATTAGGCTACTTAAGTTAATTATGCTAGGTGGGGGAATTTGACTGTACCGGGTGTACAAGGCTATACTCAGCTGCTCCTATGCGAGAACATCGCTAATTAGGCTGATTGTATTAAGTCCTTGCTAATATTGCGGGAACATGTCACGTGATTGTTTTGGAAGGAGCATGTTAGCTAGACTCTCTAGGTTAACTGAAGTAATTCGATGTATCGGTACACATTGCTATACCAATTCGCTCATATCGGGGAACATTGCTAATTAAGAAAATTTTCTTAATTATTTCAATTATTCTTACTGGGTTATTTTGACTGTACCGGGTATCAAGGCTGTATCCGGTTGCACGTATGCGAGAACATCACTAATCAGGTCAATTGGGTTAATTAGCTTATTAGTATGTACTAGCGTTGCAAGGCGATGCTAGGCTGTACAGGGTGGTTCTGGTAGTACTGACGATAAGTACCTGAACAATATGCCATTCTTTTTGGTTACGTGTCAACCAAAGAGTTCTGCCTGCATGAAAGTAATATATCCTTAAGATAGTGCTTCCTAATTTTGGCTCTATGTTATGCCGTAATCAAAACCACAATTGCAACTCTCTTACTATATTTTGTAACGGCATTTTCGTCCGAACTATCATAATACGCTACTGTACTCGGGTATAGGTCAAGAAAAAAGCGGCGTCAGCCCGTCAAAGGACCCCTCTCCAGCCAATGGTGCCGCTCTGTCAACGTGACGTCGCGGCAGACCACCTTCGCGCCGTGCTCAAAAGAGGAATCAGAGATCGGCGCGGAGAGGGTGCACCGCGACGTCACGTTGACAGAGCGGCACCGTTGACTGGAGAGGGGTCCTTTGACGGGCTTACGCCGCTTTTACGGGCGAAGCTCCTTAGGGTGTGGGTCGTTCCCTCCTCTGTAGTGGTAGTAGTAGTATGTATGTAGCCACCTCGCGCTGCCGGGAGGCTCGCGCTCGCCCTCGGCGCGTGCCTCCCGGCGCGCAAGCTCTCTCACTCTTCCATCTGCTGTCTTGTGAGAGAGAGAGAGACAGACAGAGAAAGAGAGAGCGAAAGGCGCGCGTGGACTGTGGAAACGCTCTTTCTTCGATGAACGCTCTACCAGATCGCAAAGAAGGAGAACGCGCCCTCACCCGCGAGAGACAACGTTGGCGCAGGCAGCGTCTTCTAGGGAGTTTCTTGATTGAAAAATACCGACTGCTCGCGCTGGAGAACCGTTCACCGGCCACCCATATTATATATATATATATATATATATATATATATATATATATATATATATATATATATATATATATATATATATATATATATATATATATATAGCAGTCATGGTGGTGAATAGGCCGGAGGTGAATAAACGCTTTCCGCATTTTTGCTGCCAATTCCGAGGGTCTACTCCTTATATATATATATATATATATATATATATATATATATATATATATATATATATATATATATATATATATATATATATATATATATATATAGTTCAGAAAGAAGATATCCGTGAGCCCGAATAAATATTTTCAAAGAAGAGATTCACACGATTAACAAAAAGAATATAAGTTTACTGACGTTGCGGCCGGTGGACCGGCCTTCATCAGAGTAAAAGGCTGTTGCAGAGCACCCTCCTATTAAAGGTACAGGAAGGGGAGAGAGTGCGGCTACAAAGGCGTATTCTGTACACGGAATGGCTATGAAGTCTTCCTGGACAGAACACGTGGTCGGCTGCGGCGAGTCACGAGGCGACCCCGTAGCCTATCAATTAACAGCAAGGCGGAACACTTGCAACCCCGAGGGATTCTACTACCTGTATGTAACGGAACTATAAAGCCACTCTACATTGTAAAAATGGCAATCACCACAGCAGAAATGACAGAAAAAGGATTAAAAATTTAAAAAAAAATAAAATAAAAGAATAAGAATAAAAAAGAACAAACCCCATCCCCCCCAAAAAAACTGATTTATTGACAAACGGCAGAAATATCTTGTAATGTAAATATATTAACCATGAAGGAAGAAAAATGGAAATAAAATGACAGATATAAAAAAAACTTAAGTGTGAAAGAACGCATTGTAGTTGTTTGAAATGGCTTCCTCATAGGGCATTGTCATTATGAGGAAGCCATTTCAAACAACTACAATGCGTTCTTTCACACTTAAGTTTTTTTTTATATCTGTCATCAATAAATAAAATTAGCGTCCTTTCCTAACCGAACCACGATCATCATCGTCATATGCGGCGCCTCCGCGGGAGCCTCGGCAAAAAATGGTGCCGTGTGCAGCGCGCGACGCTGGCAGGTGGCGAGAATCGAGGAGGAAACGTGCGCGCAGAGGAGAGTGTTGTTATTTTCCCAGGTCAACGGAAAACGCGGGTTCGATCCCGGCCGCGGCGGTCGCATTTTCGATGGAGGCGAAAATGCCAGAGGCCCGTGTACTGTGCATTGTCAGTGCACGTTAAAGAACCCCAGGTGGTCTAAATTTCCGGAGCCCTCCACTACGGCCTTTCTCTCCTCTCTATCTCTTTCACTCCCTTTCCCCTACCCCTACGGACGCTTAGCCGTGCTCCCTACATGGGCTGCAGAAATTAGCGTCCTTTCCTAACCGAACCACAATCAATTAATCAATCAATCAATAAATCAATCAACGGGTTTCAACCCCGTGTAAGACCGCCATTTTTATTCAGTGCACAAATAGCCATTTTTATTCAGTGCAGAAGGCCGGAAGAATATTTCAAATGCAAAATTCGGCGATGGTTTGATACGAGCATAAGAAATCCTCCTTACCTCGCACAGACCACTCTTCTTTGTCGGAACAAAGTTCTTTCCGCCGATGTCTTGCAGCCACTGCTTCTTGCGCAAGCCATCGCGGTTACCTTGTGACATCATAAAAAGTGCAGTACCATATGCACACTTGTTGTTATATTTATAGGCGCAACGCCATGACATAGAGCCAGGGCACAGCGCAGAAAACAAAGCGCGTGCTACGTTGGCTATGCGAAGCCTCGGCGAAAAATGGCACCAACGAAAAAGAAAAATACCAGAAAAAAGCAAGATCCGCGTGTCTCGAAGGGCAACCGCAAAGGAGACCAGTCGTCGTGTAGAAAAAGCGGCGGAGAACGGGAGGGCGTGAAAGGGGCGAGGAGGGAGGGAGCAGATCGCGCACGTGGTGGCGAGTACGAAGTGTAGCGATACTTTGCCAAGGTGATTGATGATTGTGGTTTGGTAGAGGAAAGGACGCTAATTTCTGCAGCCCATGTAATGAGCACGGCTAAGCGTCCGTGGGGGTGGGGGAAAGGGAGTGAAAGAGATAGAGAGGACAGAAAGGCCGTAGTGGAGGGCTCCGGAAATTCAGACCACCTGGGGTTCTTTAACGTGCACTGACAACGCACAGTACACGGGCCTCTGGCATTTTCGCCTCCATCGAAAATGCGACCGTCGCGGCCGGGATCGAACCCGCCTTTTTTGGGTGAGAGCCGAGTACCGTAACCACTACACCACTGCGGGGGATGCCAAGATCAAGGGGCTTTAGCCACGTGTAGAGTGTCTCGATGTCCTCCCGAGGAGGACATCGGGGCACTCTAATCGCGTGGCTGGTGCGGTTCCGCCGCGGTGGTGTAGTGGTTGCGGTACTCGTCTGCCACCCCAAAAACGCGGGTTTGATCCTGACCGCAGCGGTCGCATTTTCAATGGAGGCGAAAATGCCAGAGGCCCGTGTACTGTGCGTTGTCAGTGCACGTTAAAGAATTCCAGGTGGTCGAAATTTCCGGAGTCCTCCACTACGGCTTTTTAGATGCGAAGCAGCTTATGGCGGAGTTCAATCCGGTGTTGGTGGTGGTGTGCGGCGTGACCACCCTTACTGCGCATGTGCCAACCCTCTCTACACACACCTCCTCTCCACTCCTCCTCTCCACACACATCCTCTCCGAACGGCGCGCGTTGACTATGGAAACGCTCTTCGATGAACGCTTTACCAGATCACAAGGAACGAGAACGCGCACTCGCCCGCGAGAGACAACGCTGACGCAGGCAGCGTCTGCTAGCGTCAAACCGATGCAAACGTGACACCTAGTCAAACCGACGCAAACGCGGTGTGCACCCCCCGTGCTGCTTCGCATCGCCTCGCGGTTCCCTTTAGCGGGAGATGGTGTAATCTTTTTTCTCCTTTCTATCTCTTTCATTCCTTTCCGCCTTCCCCCACGCACGCTTAGCCACGCTCCCGATATGGGCTGCAGGAATTAGCATCATTTCCTTAACCGAGCCACAATCATCATCATCGAGTCGCCGACGGTGTTTGTACTGCGCGTCTACGCACTGGTCAGACGTCGGTCTAAGAGCTTCAGCGAAAGGCTAGTTTCGCTGAACAAAAAGCGCACTTGCATTTGATTTTAAACCTCCTTGATTTTAAGCCTCCTTGGTCAACACTCAACAAGCAGGAAAAACGTGAAGCCGTGCGTTAAATGTACTGTAACTTAATGTCGGGCATTATCCCGCAGTTCGATTGCACAAAACGGAATAGCGTCATACCTAGAGCTGCTAGCCTGACTCCGTGCAATAGTGCATTCATTGCTTCCTCATTTCCGCGAGATTGCGACTATTTTTTCTGAAAATGGTCCAACTTCAAACTCCAATGCAAGTCGGCAAACTTAAGGCACGTTTGCGCTCATAACCGCGCACCACCTTCGAGGTACCGACATCATTGCCACCTGTCATCAACAGAGTGTGGTTGCATTGACTAAAATCGAAACAAAACAGAACGGTGCTACATACTCAGATCAAAGACGCTTGTAATCAAACAAAAGCGAGGTACAAAATAACCCACTAGAATAGCGTGGTATTATGTTTCATAGTGTGTTGCTCAACGGCATTATAAACAGCCTGTCCATGTATCAGTGTAATAATTTGGTGACACGAGCTTGTTGTTTGGAATCCTCAAAATTAACAAACCACATCCGTACAAATGAGCGAAGTGTATCGTTCTTTAGGCAAACGAAACACTATACCGTTAAAATAGATCGCATGATTAAAAATCAGCACAATATTCGGAGTCTGGTTTCAGCGGGAGTGCTCCGAAAACCTGCAATTGATCTATGGTCATCATAAAGTGCGCTTCCTGCGGCGAACAAAGCTCTCGCGCCATTCTTAAGGCGCTACAGCCCCATTTGATGATGCGACCTGTTGTCGGAGGCCAGCGAAATCAATGGTTATCAAGAAAAGAAGAAGAAAAAGCGACTTCATGTCGACGACACAATGTAGTCGCGGGAAGGAGTAATAGCGACGCCTTTTACAAAGGCTGGGCGAGGGAGTACACGGATCAAAGGAGAAGGACGCTCGGACGTCGGCGGCCGAGGTGGATATATATATATCGACTGGCGAGAGAAAAGACTCGGACGGGAATGAAAGAATAAAAAAAAAACCGAGTGTAACCGTGCTATACGACATTCTCTTCCTCGGTCTTCCCATTTCGGGAAGAGAATAAACGGAAGATGAATTTGACGAGCCATTGTCTAGGGGGCGACCCCTCCTGCTCCGTCCCTCCTGGTCGGATGGTTGTCTGGCCGGTTGCCTGGCTGGCTGGACATTTTTAAGGGACGTCGTCGCTCCGAACGCCGGCGCGGGACAAAAGGGAGCGGTGGCGGTGGACACGAACTACAATGGGACAGGGAAGCCCCGTCGTGAGGAGGGAAGGGAGAGGAGATATGGGATATGAACGGGAACCTCGCATTATATACGGCGGACAAAGAGAAATATAAAAAAGGAAGTGCAGCAGGAAGTATTGCCATCACTATGGGAACGAGGAAGAAAGAGGAGTTGAAAGGAGGAGGAGGCGTGAGGGAGGGTGAATTCGCTTTGCTACGTTGTCGGCTTTGTTTGGGGATGCATCTTCCCAATGGCTGGGATATCTAGGCAGGCTCCGAAGAAGACAACGCGCAGAGGGCCCTGTTCTCTGATCCTTCTTTCCCCTTCGCAGAACGGCGGCGCGTGTTTTTCTCTTCCAATTTATCAAGCTCTGTGGCGGTCCTAATGACGTTTAATTTTCGAGCTCGCCAAGCGATAGGATCTTTGAAAGCGAGAGATTACACGCCCTCTCCAACGTTCGCAATGGTAAGTATTGAAGAATGGCTTTGATAATCGTTGCAGTTTTTCCCTGAACCGCACATAAAGAAAGTAACCACCGCGTGCAAATCTGGACTAGTTGGTACGGTCTCTTCATTAAAAGATTGCTAAGCTAACCACTCCCCGCTCAAGCTAACCACTAACCGCTGAAGCTAACCATCTCCCCGATGCTTCGCATCCACACATGGTTCCCTTTAGCGGGAGATGGTGTAATTTTTTTTATCGCCCTGCTGGCGATGCGCTGGCTTATACGTGTGGTGGCAATATGTCAGAAATGTTTATGAATAGCGTTCGAAAACTTACGGGGCTGGCAAACTTCGTGGCTGTTTTATGACTTCTCAAACTGATCACCCATACCGTGAAATCATTCATGATCACCTCGCCTCTGAGCACGTCATGATCACGTCACCTATGAAAGCAATGACATAACGAAGCTGGTAATAGAGCGTGAGTACTGTCAATAAGCAGAATTTGAGAAATGCGTTGCTCTTGAAAGTTACGGATTCCTTAGTGAACACTAATTGGACCGTCCAAATTCATTCATTCATTCATTCATTCATTCATTCATTTTTCTTTCCTCGTTCGCCAGTCTGAGGCACGTGTCTGAAGTGAATGCTCGGCCTCATTTATTCCGCGTGGAGACGTTGACACCCCGATGACTGTACTGCAGTAACTGCTTGAGATTTCGGCACAGCGCTTGCGCTTGTAGATGCCTTAAAGGGACACTGAACAGGTTTTGAATTCGCGAATTTATTGCGAATTCGGTATCCGCGACCTCTTACAACATGCCTACGGAGGTTTTTTTCGCGATGTTCGATTAAACAACGGCGCTATAAGCGAGCAAACTTTGACCGAGGGAACGCCCCCCTCGGCGCGCGCGCGCGCAGGGGCGGAGCTTGGGAGAGATAGACACGTGGGGAGATGACGTCATCGTCAGGGTCGAGCCGCCGGGCCGCCTGCGTCGCTCAGTCAGCTCAGCTTGTTTCTGCTGCGATCTGCTGCCTATCGAAGCATCAGTTCTGCCAGTTCGTAGGGATTTCTTGCCATTGCACCGTTCTCTTCTGATTGAAGATTTTCGCCATCCGACATTCACTACTTGTGTTTGTGCAAGGTTGAAGTGGACTCGCGATGCCGAGTTACTGCGCGGCATATGGCTGCCGCAGCACTTACAGTCGCGATGAGGTCGCTTTTCACAAGTTTCCTCGGGATCAGAAGATGGCTGCAAAATGGTCCGCTGCAGTTAAAAGACTTCAAACCTACGAGATCAAGCTGTGCTCCAAGCACTTTCGTGACAGCGACTACGTACGAAACCCGGCTCTCATGCAGTCGCTGGGATTGACGATCAGAAGTGTGCGACTGAACAGCGACGCCGTTTCTTCTGTGTTTCCGCACCTGAAGGGGCCCTCGCCGCCACCACGAGTTGCCTTCGTGAATTTTAAGTTTCTTAAATTTTTTTGTTGTTGTGGTGCACCTCGGATGTTTCTGGCGGTCGCGAATCTGCCGAATTTCGAGGCAGCAGCAGCAGTCCTCCTCTTTCCCCATATGCACGCAGTGCGCGCATGAGCACCTATGGCGAAAACACGTGTACACAGATATCAGCACGCAGCATCGAAATCAGCTACTCTACACGACAGTCGCATGCTTCCATCACTGTAGTACTGGGCAGAATTTAGAAAAAGCGACGGCATTATAAAAAACAGAACTGCAATATATGAGCCAAACTATCCTTGCGCAATTTTTCAGCGCAATTCAGAGCACATGTCACCACTGCGGCGAGAGCGGCACTCGTCGAGCTTTTTTTTTTTTCCCTCGCGGTAGCATACTGACTCATCGCGTGCGCCTTGCCCGCTGCGAAGTACGATACTGACTGTATTAACAACGCTGCACTCTGAGCTGTGAAATCCACGAACAGCTGATGTTTCTGCACGATGCCCGCGCGTAGCGCGGACCGTGCCAATACGCGGCTAAAAGCGAGTGCCGATGCTGCTGTTTCTTATCAAATTTGATATCCACGGATGACCGTATCATTTGTAACAGTTTACTACAGTGAAATTAAGCACTGACATACATCTTAAACGTACCAGTCTGTTTCCGACGCAGGTGAAGGTGGCTGGTTGGGACTCGCTTTCCTGTGCCGCTTCAGTCGTCGCCTTTACAGTGGCGACCGGCTCGAACATGTACGGATGTACAGAGAACTCGTTCCGACTTCCACAGTTCGCCATACTAACAGCAACTACCCGATTTCAACAGATAAACACGGCATTGCCTGCCGGCGAGCGCAGTCTGCTGTCCTCACCTTCCTGACGATGATGTCATGGAGCTTCGACCAATCACAGCGGCGGCGAGACTCGCGATGGCGGCCGCGGCGCCTGCTGCTTGTTTTCGGCAAAATAAAGTTATTTGCGTTGGTTTATGCAAATTTCCGACTTGATTTTCGAGTTCGCCGCACGAAATTACGTAGCATGACACCATAATCTCGTTTTTTTTAAAAAGTGGTTCAGTGTCCCTTTAACCCCTTCGGATCCAATAATAATAAGATTGATTGACTTATTTCTGGGGTTTAAAGTCCCAAAACCACTACTTAATAATGAGAGCCGCCGTAGTGGAGGACTCCGGAAATTTCGACCCCCCTGGGTTTCTTTAACGTGCACTTACATCGCACAGTACACGGGCCTCGACATTTCGCCTCCATCGAAACGCAGCCGCCGCGGCCGGTATTCGATCCCGCGACCTACGGATCAGCAGCCGAGTACGATAGCCACTAGACCACCGAGACGCCGGCGACTCGTGTGTACGCCGCCAGATGCCGCGACGATACCGTTGGCTGAAACGAAGGAGTACGTTGTAGAAGCACGTTGTTCGCAGCTAGGTTTTGAAAATTACGTGGACGTCACTGGTTTGGGGCCAATCAGCGACCTCTCATTCGATTGGTCGATGGCGGGGGCGTTTGAAAACGCCTTTTGGCGAACCGCTGAGATCTTTTGCGATGCACGTGTTGAAAACCTTATTGTAAATTCCACACTTTACGCACAGCGCTGAAATCTGCCCTCAAATGATCCTAATGACTCGCTCTACTGGATCACCATATTTGCACAAAATCGTCAAAACCATTTCAGTGTCCCTTTAAGAGTCAATAATGTTAAGCTCCCCATAGTATCTGTAAAGGTGAATAAATGGAATTGCCGCTCTGCATCTTCAGGATACCGCAAACCTTCTTTAGCGCAGAAAATAATTATGAATTTCATTTTACTCCGACACCAATCATCATCATCATCCTATTTTAAGTCCACTGTAGGAGCAGGTGGTATAATCATATCAATTGATATGATTATACCAGCTACTCCTCTCTGCTCTCTGATCCACTCCGCTCGTTCTTTTATCTCTTAGCATTACACCTATCATTTTTTTTTCCTTTGCACGCTGCGTGCTTCTTAATTTCATCTCTAGTTTTTTTTCGTTATCCTCCACGTTTCTGCACCGTAAGTTAGTACGGGAAGAATGCAGTGATTAAATACATTTCGCCTTTTTGCCAACACCCATGGCTTTAAGCGAATCAACAGTTTACTATTTGTGCATTTCTCGCGGGGAAACTAATTGACCGTACAGCAGCTTGTCACGTTTCCTGTCACTGCCTTCACTTCTAGACCAGCCGCTGCTCCAGGAAACTTGAATAAAGATGTGGGCAGCTTGCACTAGTGGTGAAACGCTTGACTAAGAGCAGAGCTAATAGCCGACCTAGCTTCATCCGGCTCAACAAAGTCACGTGAGTTGTTACGTAGCTAGCTGTTACATGGTTTGACGGGAACATGTGACCTGACTAACTGTAACATAGTGTCCACAAGAACATATCACGTGGCTAGTTGTGACGTCGTGTTACGTGATTTGAGTTACGTACCTAGGTTCAAATTTGGCTTGGCAGGCAATGTACGGTTCTGACATCCTCCTCCTTTCCATCGTTATCCACACGTCATTCCTCCTCATCCTCACATTCCTGCCTCACCCCCTTCTTATACTATACCATATTATATACTATATACTGTACTATACTATACTATACTGTACTATACTATACTATACTATACTATACTATACTATACTATACTATACTATACAAGGCTTTGCCATGGCCGCTGTATGAAAAGTGCACAGGATACGGCCTGTCGCGGGAGGAGGTTTCCTAAGGGATCGGGTGTGAGTGCGCGTACAGTTGCATTTGCGGCCGCTGCGGCGCTACGGAGCAGGGACGGAAAAGCGAGTACAGCGGGAGCTACTGCGGGGCGAGGCTGTGTTACTCGCTGATCGGTCTCTTGACAGTGACACAATTTGTATTTTAAATGCGAGGCATTTTTTGGCGAACTTGAGCAACCCTGACCGTATCTATCTATCTATCTATCTATCTATCTATCTATCTATCTATCTATCTATCTATCTATCTATCTATCTATCTATCTAGCCACCTACATCTCGCTGCTCACCTGGTGGTCTCGTTCACCTTATATACACGAAAATTTAGATGGCAGGGTGCGAATGTACGACGAATATGAACGCTTGATCTTTGTGCCACTAACACGATATACTCGTCATGTACGTCGCGGTTAACGATGCTGCAACCACGTGTGGCTCGTAGCCGTAGTGCTCGGTCCGTGGTATTATTGTACGCGCCACTAATGTTTGTATTTTGTACAGCCTATGCCAATCCCAGGCCAACTGGAATAGACACTTGACCGGTCATTAGAACTCACTTAAAGGAAACATGTGATTGCAACTGAGACATAAATACTACAACATAGACATAACAAGCACACATACAGGCAAAAACACCCTGCAATCTTTGAGGGCAACCTACCAAGCGGCAGGCGGGTATTGAATCCGGACCCCCGGTTCCCAACAAGTACGCTACCACTAGGCTCCTCCGACGCTGTAAATATGTTAAATAAGCTTGATCCAGCATCAGCTGTGACGATGGCGGTTGTGTAACGTCAAGTGCTCTTCGAAAGTGCTAAGCGCTATCCTAGCAAGGTAATCAACAGTTCGATGTCCTGCAACCACTCGGCGTGAATTTGCCCAACTTCAATCGTTCCCGCAGGCATACTTCAACGAACGTCGCTTATGATGAGCACATCAGCGCACAGTAGCCTCCCTTTCTCTGCGGCAAAACAGGTGTCTTTGCTGTGCACTAACTTAGCTGAGTGCTAATGTTACCGTTTTGCACCACGGTAGTGTCGAGTTTGTCAGTCAGCCCGTGTACTCAAGAAATCAAGAACGTTGCATCAAGGATGTTCTTTCCTATTCGTAACACTCTGATGAATGCCAAACAATTCGTCTTAGGCAATTTCTTCGCTGACTGCTTCGCATGACACCGATTCCGGCAGTTAGTGGCATCTGCAGAATTCTTTCCTGTTTCTATTGTAACACGAAACTGTTCTATGCCGGGGTCCACCAAGAAATCTATGACGTACTTACGTAACGGAAGTAGATATCTGAAAACTAAACACGTATTTCAGATTGAAAAAAGCACCCATCGCTCGGATTCGAACCCACAAATAGTCAGGGTAGGCGGTAGGAGCTGGACGCGCTACTGACTAGGCCGCCGACGGACTTACAATGTGGAGGAAAAGGCAGGCCTTATATGTTTGCTAGACCGCTTTACAATTTGCATCTAGTTGATTTCCGGTTAAAGCAAACATATTTAGGAAGCAAAATTGCTCTTAAAAGAATATCGCCTCCCCTTCGCTGCACTCTTGATTCTCAGCGGTGGTACCGCCACCGCCCGTGTGCTGTGCGATGTCAGCGCACGTTAAAGAACCCCAGGTGGTCGAAATTTCCGGAGACTTCCACTACGGCGTCTCTCATAATCAGAGCTGGTTTTGGGACGTTAAACCCCACAAAGCAATCAATCATGGTACCGCCACCTATGAACGATGGAGCGTAGGAACGATGGAGCGCCGGCAGTTAGCGTTTTAGTAGTTTCGACGCCTCTATCACCGCGCAGGCTTCGGCGTCCTGCCGGCGCGTTGCTTCAGCCACGGAAGCTACATAACGGGTCTTGTGTTAAGCATATGATAGTCAGGTGCGTTGTGGCGCACTTTACTCCAGGAACGCAACGACAGCCGTCGACAAGCAAATGATGCACCTTTCGCACGGTGAACGATCCGCTGACAAACACTTCGGTTTCGCTTGCAAGGTTTCATCGGAATGGCCGACAGCCCTCTTTGTGACACCTGTCGTCGTGAGGAGACGCTGCAACACATCATATGCGACTGTCCTCGCTATGACATACAGAGGCAATCGCTGGCGTCCGCTCTTGCTCACCTTGGCCTACGACGGATGTCGGTTGATGCCATTCTGGAATGTCGACCACACAAGATATTACAACTGAAGGTGACAAAGGCGCTGCTGCACTTTTTAAAGACGACGGACTTGCACAAGCGACTGTAACAGCGATGTGTGATGTCACGTACCATGCAGGTGCCTGACTCTGACAATGTGCTATATGTGCGCCCTCTCTCTCTCTCTCTCTTCCTCTTTCCTTTCACCTTTCAATCTCCCCCCTCCCCTCGTGCAGGGTAGCATACAGGTTGTCCTACACTGGTTAACCTCCCTGCCTTTCCCTCTCTACTATTTCCTTCCTTCACCGTTTACGAACGCTCCTGGTTTCTGGCAAGTTTGCGGAGTGCGCTGGCGCGTTCAGTGCAGTGTCTGCGGAGAAGTGTGAGTCGTTCGAGAGCTTTTGCTTGTGTACAACTGTCGAGGATCCCTGCACAGTGCCGAAGTGCCCCTGATGTGTACATGCAAGGAGTTCACATGTACACAGTAGCCAACGCATCTTCCGCCCTTCGATTCGCCACATTGCCACATATGTGCGAAGACAGGTTTCACTTCCGTGTTATACCGATTCCTATGACAGAGCGATCAACCACATCTTTTTAGGAGATAGTTGGGCAAGGTAAAACACAAGCTGCAAACAGTCTTATTAACATTATTGCAATCCGTTCTCGGTCCGCGAGGAATAAATTCCAGTTGACTGCGTTTTCTGACTATTTTTCTTTGTTAACTTTGGCAAAATAGTTTTATTATAGATTTAGTAGGAATGCGATCACTACGTCCCTCGCGTTACGGGTTGTCAAGCTTTCTTTTTCAACAGACCTACACGTCATTAAGGGAATGGGAAACGGGCTATATTTAGCCTCAAATGAAATGCAGTGGTTATGCTACCAGAATGCTCACTTTGAGCCACGCACTATGAAAATTTAAAACACATATATTCGTCATGATGTGCCGCCCACAAAATGGGAGTATCAACGTATACCATCTTTCCTCTGCGTTTCTTGCGAACTTTTACTTGGGTCACTTCATTGGGAAAGTATGATGCGACCTATGCGACTGCGCAACACACCCGATGCTTCGCCTTTTTATATATATGCACTGTACTAACGCATACACACACAAGACCAGGTACTACTTGTCGATGACATGGGCGGTCGTTTCTCCATTTGTGTGTTCTGTCAGTGGAGTGCGGCTCCTAGAGGTATAATTGTCACTCAGAGACATTTCTTGTTCAAGAAGTGTGTACTGTAAAACGCTAAATGTATTCCATACTGAAATTGGAAACGTAAACTTGGCGCGTGTGCTGTACTGCACAGAACCTGACAAAACACATAACACGTCCCTACATATTTTCAAAGGTGTGTATGGGAAATCGTCTTAGTTTAAAGCTAGTAGAAAATGCGGAAAGATTCACGAGCAAGCGAATGAGCTTCGTCGTTACGATATGCAAGAAGAATCCATTGTAGAATACTTTTATGAAAACAGGGAAATAGGATATTACTGTATTAAGAAATGCAGTATAGACGTAACAGTGCTTGTGAAACAGCGAAAATTTTTGCTTTGAAAAAGCTTACTGGTCAAAAAGGTTATCCGTATGACAGAATGTAACACGGAATTAACGAGTTAGTAGACCGCATATTGTTCGCAACACAGATGAGCTTGGGCTAATTGGAAGTAACAGAGCGGTAACAGACATCGAACTCTTGCAAAAGCGTTTAGCGGTTACTTGGTTACATTACGTGCCTCGGAAGAAAAGGCGATTGCAATGTCGTCGCAACTTTATTTTTAGGTGTCAAGAAATAGAGCTGACTTGATGACCTGCCTTGGTGGTCTAGCGGCTATGGTGCTCGGCTGCTGATCCGAAGGTCGCGGGATCGAAACCCGGCCGCGGCGGCTGCACCTCGATGAAGGCGAAATGTTGAGGCCCGTGTGCTGTGCGATGTCAGTGCATGTTAAAGAACCCCAGGTGGTCGAAACTTCCGGAGGCCTTCACTACGGCGTCTCTCTTAATCAGATCGTAGATTGGGGACGTGAAACCCCATGAAACGTCACATCGGAGCTGACTTAATATTGGGTAAGTATTAACAGACTTCACGCCTTTATCTCTGCTTTATCCTCACTATTTAGTTCAGCAAGCAGGTCTCGAATGAATACAAGAAAGCAGGTCTCGAATGTCTACAAAAGAGGCGCCAACGAGACCGATTAAAATTCATGCACCTGCTATTTCATGACAAACTTGGTATACACAAGGAAACGTACGTAGAAGCGAGCCACCCGGTCCCATCATAATAAAAAAATAAAAGAATATTCCTGCCGCACTGAAACCTTCGCAAACTCTTTTTTTCCTAAGACAATTCGAGAGTGGAACCGCCTCCCAGCCAGTGTTATCGAATGTCCGACTACTGATTCTTTTGTAAAAATTCTTCAGGTGTGATCGCTTTTACTATCACTTACGACCATTGCAGTTTAAAACGCTGTCCATATGCCTCACACTTATCTGTTTCGTTTTTCTTTAGATTGCATTATAACGGCTGTCGTGTAACCGCTTGTTTTTTTTTTCTTTTTCTTACGTAAACAGAAGTACTCTCATATCTTTCTGCAATCAGTTTGCGCATACCAGTGCTTGAAAGGTTGCGATTACGGTTTGTATTTTGTTCGTCTGGAGCGTTCTTTCTCTTCTTTCTGTTTTTCTTGTTCTAGTGACACGATTGTTGTATCTTGATTTGTTCACTTTATTTTGTACCTGTTACTCCCACTCCTGCTTACAGCTTCAGCTAGAGGCTAGCAGTACTGTATAAATAAATAAATAAATAAATAAATAAATAAATAAAATCCCCATATGCATACATGGGATCTTGTCGACGCTTATGCAATAAAAGAAAACATGAATGCGTAAGCGATCGGTTGGTGGTGCTTGCTGATTGTGAACTCCAATGTCGAGACTCGAAGCGTTCATGTGGCCTTGTTTTGCGAATAAGGTCATGTATTTTAGGGACGAAGCTCCCCTTAGTCTAACCTTGTCACGCGTCAGGCGTCAGGCGTCAGTCGTCAGGCGTCAGGCGTCAGTCGTCAGGCGTAACCCGCGTGCCGGGAGGCACGCGCTCGTCCTCGGCGCGTGCTTCCCGGCGCGTGCCTCTCTCTCTCTCTCTCCCGGCGCGTGCCTCTGCTGTCTTGTGAGAGAGAGAGAGAGACAGAGAGAGCGAAAGGCGCGCGTTGGCTATGGAAACGCTCTTTCTTAGAGGAACGCTACCAGCTCGCAAAGAAGGAGAACGCGCCCTCATGCGCGAGAGACAACGTTGACGCAAGCAGCGTCTCCTAGCGAGTTTCTTGATTGAGAAATACCGACTGCTCGCGTTGGAGAAGCGTTCACCGGCAACCCATATATATATATATATATATATATATATATATATATATATATATATATATATATATATATATATATATATATATATGCACTGGATCTTGACTTGCAGTGAGCGCCGGTGGGAGATTTCCCTTGTGCATAGTTGAACCATGAGGATTCGTATCGTGCGCGTTAACTAAATTAATCCGGAACTCGGCACGATCTACGATGAACCTCCCGAGCTTCGCCCACTCATCATCATTCACTCCGTGGATATGCTGTAATTTTTTTATCTTGATTGTATGTATGCCATCTGTTATGTTCCACCGCTCATATGTCAATAAGGCAGAGTAGACAGCGCTGCAGTGGGCACTATTCAACTACTCTTTCGACTCGTCTCCAGAGCGGACAGGCGCGAGCTCTCCGCGTCTTTGTTGACGCGACCTTGCTAATGCTTTCTGAAAGGGGGCTCATTTGGAAGCAAGTAGGTTCCTCGGAAACCCCCTCTCGGGGACGGCGCCGCCCCTTGTCAGCGTTCTGGCATTTTAGAAGAAAGCTTGTGTGGACAGTCGTGGCGCGGCGACGCGCGGTCCTAATGCGAAAGGAGCAGTGATTGACAATCACTTGATTCGCCGAACCGTCAAAGGCTCAGTTGAGGCCTGTCCACAATTAGTGTAACGACCGGTACCGCTTCCAATTCGCCGAAAGCGGAGTCTACGGCAACACCGATTGATACCAGGAACGGTATGCATTACGCTGTCACTTAGGGTGGTCGGTGAGAGGGGGGCCTGTGGATACCCGGCACAGAAACGGGTAAACGACTTTGAAAGCATCCACGCAGCGAGGAACCGCTAAGAGCGCGGGAGGGGAGAAATAGAGCGATATTGAGAAAGAGCGAGAAAACGTCTGTGGAGAGTGCAGAAACACTGCTATCGAGATTAAGAGCAGCCCAGTAAGGAGTGGCTTATATTAACTGGTAAACGGATTGGCTAAGAGAATGTTGATGCGGACCAGCAGTGGTCCCCTCCCCTTTTCTTTGTTTACCGCAATGTATTAAAGGCTGTGTAGGACTCAGGATCCTTCAGTCTAGGCTGCAATCACTGAGCTGATAGATCAGCAAGACTCCGTACGATGTAACTTTGGTCTGCGCCGTAACCACTTGGTGGTCGAACAGTGAGACGCGGTTCGTCGTATGCAGCAACAGTGCTCTAGGCTCTAACTTAATAAAATTTAGAAGAGTAAGACGCTATTAATGTTTGTGCTGTAGTCAGTGTGCTTCGGTGTGCTTACATATGACTCTGTAAATATTTTGCTACAATATATATTCAAATTTCATTACCTCCAACCTGCCCCCTACTTCATCGACGCCTACTATCTATCTCATTAACGGGCTACGATCCACATCAAGGAGAACACAACGAACAAACATAACTTCATCTTTCAGCCAATAAAATTTAGTTGCGGGTCTGTGCAGGTGGTGCAATTTTGTCCCCGTTTCTACTGCAGTTAAAAAAATATATTCCAAAATGAACGTCAACCAACTAGGCCAATTTGTGTCCTACCAGAACCATCAAGGCAGCAGCAACAACCTTTTTATCGAGCGAATGCTTACTGTGAGCAGTGTCCCACAGTTCACTAATAGAACTACCACATTATGACTACCTGGAAAAAATCCCGTATTTTACACTTAGGGACCGTGGCAAAGCCGGCACAAAAGCGAATTACATTGTCAGGCCAAAAGTTATATGTCTAAGATAAGAAGAAAGAAGAAGAATGAAATGACCCCGCGTTCTCAGCACAGACAATCTAGAAGAAGAGGCCTCGACATCAGCAAATATGGCCAGCGAGCGACGAAAAGGTCCTGCAGCTCCGAAAAGCGAAGACATCCTGGATCTTGAGATTCCACGGCACATTGGGCCAGCGGCACGGTCGCCTCCTCAAGCACTTGAGGAAAGGGCCCCACGGTCCAGGCGCGGCTCCAGGCATGACATCACCGAAGAGCCCTCTCAGCAGCCCTCAAAGGATCCCGCAAGGTCGAGGAGCGGTTCCATGTACCACATCGCCGAAGAGGCCCCTCAGCATACGACCAAGATGCCTGCAAGCTCTACGTACTACTCAAGGTGTTACATGCCTGAACGGAAAACGGCCACATCTACGCCATCCGTGGCCAACACTCAAAACGAGAGCCTTGCACTGAAAAATAGTGCAAAAGTCGCCGGCTTGGCGAAGTCGCTCAGCAAGCCAGTTTCACCGGCGCCACGCGATGTTATTCAGAAGCAGGCCCAAGTTCCTCCGAGATCGAAGCCTGCCTCTGAGTACGAGCTGCCAGCGAAGACGCCGGAGCGTCAGGGCAAAGGGCATGCCTGCAACATCGTTAATGGTCCAAAGGGTGTCGCGGCTGGCGAGCCACAGAAGACTAAGGTGACAAAACCCGACAACAAGGAGGAAAGTCAGCCCTACGTCACAGCTCCAGAACCTGCCAAAGTGAGTAAGGCATGAACATCCTTAACGGAATGGTCACGTGAAAAAGATGCAGAAGATGCATTAGCTCGGTACGATCTACCTGCACCTGTCGATTTTGCATCATGTGTGGCAACAACTTTAAATCTACACGCTTTGTCGATTGCTTGATAACGATGAAGAAGAATGAAAAGCACCAGCCCTACAAGATTGCTCCTTTATTGATGAAACGCGTAAGGCTTTGCAATTATCTGTGCCAACTTAAAAAGGGAACTGCCCATCATTCCGTCATATAAAGCGAGTCGCTATTAAGAAATGTGTGAAATAAAAAACGCTTTTTGACAGTCTTAGCTTTCGATCCCACGGTCGCATGCTCATTAGCCGAGTAGACTAGTAACCCGGCTATACAACCGTGCTTAGCAAGTGTCAGTATCTTTAAAATGCTTGAATGTATTCTATAGAACACGTGCAAGAGCAGAGCACATTTAGGGAATAATTTCCTGTGATTTTTCATGGTTGCAGAAGAGAAGTGCCCTCAGAGAGTTAGGCATGTAGGCAATCCAGAGAGTTAGCCACTCGGGCAATCCTAATCACTTATACCAAACAAACAACTTCCAGGGGATATTTTGCATGAGTTTGTAACACTAGTTTAATTTATATTTATCTGGTTCACTAAGACAAGATCAAAGTTCTCGCGAGTTTTGAATACGCGATACCAGCCATGGGATTAGGCCGACGCAAACTAGCGCTTATTGGTGCTCTTGACGTGACACACATTCTTTACAAACTCTACTGGCGCAAAAGTTTTTCGTGGTTCCCCTTCGTTACTCATGCGCTCTTTGTGAATATTTTTGTTCATGTTTTCTTCTCCTGAGGAGTTGTAACTTTCAAAACGTTTGACGCGCGCACACTGAGCACATTCGCTATCGTCATCAAATTAACACCGCCATTAGTCTGCGCCGCTATTAAAGCGCTTAACGACGCAGCATTAAACGAGCGTGATAAGCAGCATTTTAAACAGCTGATGACCGTGAAAGCAGACATCAGGACGCGTCCATCTATTGTTATGCTTTCCCTAAGGGGAAACTGAAGGGAAGCATTGGGTTCCGCAAGAATAAAAGATTAGGCCCGCGCAACAACCGTGTAGTCATTCCTGGTGAGCGCAAAGCAATGGTTAGCGAAAAAAATCGCAAATTGAGACATTGTAGTGGCGCCCTCTGTCCCGTTCTGCCGGCAGCTATTTGAAATGATGTCAGCTCATCTTTTCCGAGTGTTCGATACCACTCGAGGCTCTGAATAAAAAATGGATTACATAAGTTTGACAACAAATAAACGTGCAGTAAGCCACAGAATTCTTGCTACATATTACCGCCGTGGAGCCCCCTGCACGTAGTGTCGGCAGTCGAGATCGTGACGTCATGTCCTCTTTTCGGCACGGGCAATTCAAATTGAGCGGCGACACCAGCTACTTTGACAATATCCGACGGATTCGTTGAGTAGCATAAAAAAAAAATAGAGCAGAGTTGCAACAAAAGTAAAAAAAAATTCGTTTAGTTAAAACTGATATTTGTCTCGTGTGTCCCTTAAAGATCAGCGCTAAGAAACCAGTACAAATGTCTGTTTTATTTAATTCCCAGCTGGCAAAGAACGTGGATGAGTCCGAGCTGGACAACCAGCGAACGGCTGTGTCTTCGCTCTGGTTGTTCTGCACCGTGGCGCTGTTGGTGACGCTGTCCTTCCTTATCATCTTGTTTTTGCTGGAGTCGAGCCAGTCCCTGGCCTCCAAGGAGAAAACTACAACCACGAGCTCGATGCCCGAGGACACCACCGCGCCGCCACTGCAGCGCGAGATGATCGAATCGGCACCTACACAGGACACGACCTTCACCACCAGAACAGAGTTGCCGAAAACGAGTGAGATTACGCCCGGTCCCGAGGAGCAGGACAGCAAGGCCCCAGCGACGCCTGCAGCGTAGCATGTACGCGACGTGAATGCCTATACCACGAGGTGCAAGGGCCGAGAGAAGTTGAAGCATTCCGCCCGCTTCCCCTTTGCGGTGATCAGAATGGTCCTACAGAAGGCTTGTACTATTCGAGGATGAGTGAAATATATTTGTGACAAATACAGTTCGAAACGACGTCTCTGTGCCGTTGGCAGGTTAATAAAAAAATATACCGCCCCTTCCACTCTACGAAGATGGCCGAACCGCGAAGGCGTTTCAAATACACCAAGTATTGCCGTGCAATTATAAACTTCAGAAGCACTCTATACTCTAAATATTTTGTCTCAACACGGGTTCAGCCTTCCGATGCTGTCATTTAAACTCGGCATTTGTCGCACGCACCTCTGGGTCGGCCCTAAGTCTGAGCCAATTCCTGTTGACGCTCGCGGTATCCAACTTCTTCGTCAAAAGTACCCATTACTCGTGGTATTTTCGCGGCACCTGACCTAAATTACGGCCATATTTCATGAGGAAAGCAGCTGTGCCGAGTGCTTGCTGATATGAAACGTTCACGTAGAACGACATGTAGTTGCGCTACGTGACCGATCAGGCAACAGTGACTTATTCCTTTCTGGGGTTTTACGTCCCAGAACCACGTTATGATTATGAAAGACAACGCGGTGGAGGACTACGTAATTTCGACCATTTGAGGTTTTTTTTTACGTGCGTATTCATGGGAAATTGTGGCTTTTAGTGTGCACTGAAATCGAAACGCAGCCTTCACGGTCGGGATTCGATCCCGCGACATTCGAATCAGCAGCCGCGTGCTACAGCCACAAGACCACCGTAGCGGGGCGACCAAACAGCATTAGTAAACGCGAAATACTTCTCTGGAGTTGATAGGCGGTTTGTGGGCAGCTAAGACGCGCAATAAGCTCTAAAAGCGTTCTGCTTCCTTTCAGAAAGCCGCTAAAGAGCGCGTTGGTTAAACTTTGTGCGGTTGTCGTTTCTTGTAAAACAAGGTTCACCGTACATTTGCGCACGCGTTTCGGTCGTCGCGATAACCTGCGGTGATTTGTGAGATAACGGACCCAGTATCTGTAATATCTGGCGTCGCTTTTCTCTGAATGGTGTGGTGGCGGTAAGAAGCATGTGTGAAAGTCTCGCATTACTACGCATACTTGATTGATTTGATTGATTTGTGGGGATTTACGTCCGCTGACGTATGTATAACCGCTGACGAAGTCAAAAAAGCTGTCAAAGGCATGTCCCGCGGTAAAGCATCTGGTGAAGATGGTATAACAGCCGACTTGATTAAAGACGGAGGAGATATTGTACTTGAAAAACTTGCATCGCTCTTCACGAAATGTGTCAAGACATGTAGTATACCACGCAGTTGGAAAAATGCGAATATAATCCTTATCCACAAGAAAGGTGACATAAAGGAGTTAAAGAATTACAGACCAATTAGCCTACTCCCAGTAATATACAAGCTATTTACAAAAGTAATTTCTACGAGGATAAGTGAAACACTCGACTTTAATCAACCGAGAGAACAAGCTGGTTTTAGGAAAGGTTACTCGACAATGGACCACAGCCACGCTATCAACCTAGTAATCGAGAAGTACGCGGAATATAACAAACCTCTTTATATGGCGTTTATCGACTACGAGAAAGCATTTGACTCGATAGAAATACAAGCAGTTCTAGAAGCTCTACGTAGACAAGGGGTACCGGACATATACGTGAAACCATCAACAACATATACAAAGATTGCACAGCCACACTACTCCTCCATGAGAGAAGCAGAGAAATCCCGATCGGGAGAGGTGTGAGACAGGGAGATACGATATCCCCGATGCTATTCACTGCATGTTTAGAGGAAATCTTTAAACGTCTAGGCTGGGAAGACAAGGGAATTCGAATAGACGGAGAATATCTCAGCAATTTAAGATTCGCAGACGACATTGTGCTCTTTAGCAATGATGGAGACAAACTACAAAACATGATTGATGACCTAAACAGGGAAAGTATTAAAATTGGATTAAAAATGAATAGGCAGAAGACCAAAGTTATGCTCAATAGCCTAGCTAAGGAACAGGAATTTAAAATCGACAATGAACCCTTACAATGTGTAAACGAATACGTATACCTGGGACAGTTAATAACAGGAACTCCTAACCATGAAAAGAAATTCTCCGTAGAATAAGGATGGGCTGGAGCGCATTCGGAAGGAATTACGAAATCATGACTGGAAACTTACCGCTCTCACTAAAGCGAAAAGTATTCAATCACTGCATTCTCCCAGTACTAACGTACGGTGCAGAAACGTGGAGGATAACGAAAAGACTAGAGATGAAACTAAGGAGCGCGCAACGTGCAATGGAAAGAAAAATGTTGGGGGTAACGCTAAGAGATAAAAAACGAGCGGAATGGATCAGAAAACAGACAGGAGTAGCCGATATTATGATATCAATTAAAAGAAAGAAGTGGACCTGGGCAGGGCATGTCATGAGAAGGAAAGATAACAGATGGACAGTAAGAGCAACGTAATGGATACCAAGAGAGGGAAAACGTAACAGAGGCAGGCAAAAGGTTAGATGGAGCGATGAAATTAAAAAGTTTGCAGGCATAAAGTGGAACCAACTCGCTCAGGATAGGGTGGATTGGAAATCGTTGGGAGAGGCCTTCGTCCTGCAGTGGACCTAAACAGGCTGATGATGATGATGATGATGATGATGATGATGATGATGACGTCCAAAATCTATATGATTATGAGAGACGCCGTAGTGGAAGGCTCCGGAAATTTCGACCACCTGGGGCTCTCTAACGTACACTGACATAGCACAGTACACGGGCCTCTACATTTTTCCTCCATCGAAGTGCAACCGCCGAAGCAGAGACTCGATCCTGCGACCTTCGGATCAGCAGCCGAGTGCCATCGTCACTAGACCACCGTGGTGGCGCTGACAGAACCTGAGCCCGAGCTGTATGCACTTCCGGCGTTACTATAATATTACTTCTCGCTGTGCTCACCTTCACATACATCGTCTTCTTCCTCCCCCATATGCTTCATGCAGAGAAATAATCAGAGCACAACAAAATCAAGAGGTCTGATGCTTTGATGACCGTGTGACCGAGGAAGGCAGCGCACCTATGTGTGCAATTCAAATTATTCATTCTGCCCTTGCACATCTAACTCTCCGCAACGACGCTAGCGCCGCTGGGGCGGCGGGCGCGCACTGTCGGGAGAGTGCTGAGCGGTCGCGCCTGCTTGCCCTTGGCGACTGCGACAGCTGAAAGGCTGTGTCGTCGCTCTGCACCGCGTCACAGACAGACAGACAGACAGACAGACAGACAGACAGACAATGAACTTTATTTAGGTCCTGAGGGACTAGCCGGAGGATCCCCGCTGGGGCATCCGGTTCGCCGCTGGCTGCCCCATGTCGGAATCGAGAGGCCAAGCCTCTCCGCTCTTTAACGGGCCCTGTGGACGGCCTTGGACTGGTGCTTAAGTTCTGTACACTTGATGGCCGCGTCCCAGTCCTGTTCGCTGGTGTGACGTATCCTGTAACGCAGAACACAGCCAGAGCATGTGCGCTATAATGCTGAACTCCTTCCCGCAGTCTAGGCACTTGTGAATCAATTTTGGTGCTAATCCTGCTAAGGAAAGCGCGCGAGGTATATGACCTCGTCTGAAGCATCCTAAGCGTGATCGCTTGAGATCTACGTAATTTTGGGTGCGGAGGCGGTAAGCGCCTGCCTTCCTCTTTATAGTGGGAGACGATCTCATGGAAGGTTAATAAGGAGTCGCGGTGGCACCGTGTCAGTTTTTAGGGGCGAAGCTCCTCAAGGTTTGGGCCTGTCCGTCCGTTGCTCCTTGCAGCGCGTTACCTTCAAGGAAATGAATGATGCTACGTGTGAGAGGCGCGCCCTCGGCGCGTGCCTCCCGGCGCGCGAGCTCTCTCACTCTTCCATCTGCTGTCTTGTGAGAGAGAGAGAGACAGAGAGAGCGAAAGGCGCGCGTTAACTGTGGAAACGCTCTTTCTTCGATGAACGCGCTATCAGCTCGCAAAGAAGGAGAACGCGCCCTCACCCGCGAGAGAGAACGTTGGCGCAGGCAGCATTTTCTAGCGAGTTTCTTGATTGAAAAGTACCGACTGCTCGCCCTGGAGAACCGTTCACCGGCCACCCATATATAAATATAGGCACTGGATCTTGACTTGCAATGAAGTGCCGGTGGGAGATTTAACTTGTGCGTAGTTGAACCATAAGGATTCGTAGCGTGCGCGTTAACTAAATTAATCCGGAACTCGGCACGATCTACGATGAACCTCCGGAGCTTCGCCCACTCATCACCATTCAGCATTCAGCATACCAGCAGTCAGTATACCCATTCAGCATTCAGCATTCAGCATACCCACCTCCGTGGGTATGCTGTGAATTTTTTTTAATCCTCGCTAAACGTTTCCGAATGGTTCTTTGTAGAAGTAGCAACTGTAGCGTTGTGGAATCGAACAGTTTATATTTACAGCAACTCGCCATGGACGAAGTTTCAAAGCTTCCCAATGCGCCAGTAAGTGCGTATAGCAGCGAGTTATGAACTGCGGCAGATTTTTTTTTCCTTTGAAAAACAACTTTGTGTTATTAGAAAGAATTGTAGATGCTAACAGATTTTTAAGCGTGGCATATTTCTCACTGGGGAATATCTAGAGATCCGCTAGGTGGCGGTGAGTAGTGTGGACGCGTCTTCACGGCTCCCGACATCGATGCAATTTAATCGGTCGATGCCTGTTTCGGCCTCTCTGCATTACCGGATCATCACCGGCAAGTCACTGGGAGTATTTGGATACCAAATTTACCCCGGTAGGCCCCATCCTTACCCTTTTCTGAATCTCAGTTCTGAACTCGCAGTCTAAGCCTTCTATAGGCCTAGCACGACTACGCTTCCTCGGCGCCGCGCCGCCAGGCGCTCGCTACCGCAGCTGCAATCATGCCGCTATCATCAGTGGTCGATGGCGAAGAAATCTCTCCCGAAGCCGCCGCCGCAGGATGTGGCTGGCTCCCAGCATATCGTCGTCGTAACGTAAACAAAGCACAGGACGCCGCAAAGGCGCCGCAACATGTCGGGCAACAGGGCGCCGCAGTTGGCGCCAAACCGCCCAGTTCACTTAAACGGCTCGCTACTGCCAGCAAGCTGCCGAATCTGCCCAAGGATCACTTCAGAGTCGTCGTTCGCCCGGGCGGCGGTCTCGACGTGCGTCTCTGCAGCCAACACAATGTTTTCAACGCACTAACGATGGCCGCACGCCTGCCGCCATCGGCTACCGAAGAAGACATCGTCTGCTCGAACTCGATGCAGAACATCTTCGTGGTGAGCACGCCGCAAGAAACGAATGCTCTTGCTTATTGCACCGTTAAAGAAATTATTCTCACCGAACAGCGACACCCAGTTGCTACCTATCTTACCCCGCCGGGTCACTCCTGCCGAGGGGTGATACGTGGCGTCGACGTCGACTTCACCGACGCCGATCTGCAACGCATGCTACGAACGCCGCGCAACCCAACCGTGCTCGGCGCACGCCGAATCAAAAACACTACCACGGTTGTCATCCTGTTCAACGGCCTCAAAGTACCGAACTATGTTTACTGCGGACCGATCATGTATCGCTGCACTCTCTACAAACGCCAGATAGACACTTGCCGCAACTGCGGCCGAGTGGGTCACCGCCAGAACGTCTGCCCGCACCCCACCGAGGTGTGTGACAAGTGCGGCCATGGACCTCCCGGACCGGACCACGTATGCTCTGCACCCAAATGCGCCCTTTGTGGAGGCGCGCACGTAACGGGCGACCGAACCTGCCGGAGCCGCTATCAAGTACCCTACCTCGTGCGGCGCCGTCGTCAGCGTCGTCGACGTCGCAACAAGAGCCGTTCGTCACCGGTGCCCGCTGCAAGCCTCCTGCCGGCAGCGTACACCCAGTCAACACCTACAAGGGTCGTTCAATCCCAAGGACAGGCCACACCGGGCAGCTCACGGGCCCCGGACGCCTGCAAGCCCACTTGGGTAGACAAGGTCACCGGTAAAGGTGAGACACGTGCCCCCGCGCGCTCGTGTTCATTGCCACAGCCCGTAACAGACAAAATTCAAGCTCTCGAACGCGAGAATGCTTTTCTTCGCAAAGAGCTTTCTGAGATCAAGGCGCTCCTTAAAACGCCCCCGCCTCGAGAGCAACGCGACAGCAACGCTAGTGAACCTCTTGCTGCCTCAAACCCAGCACGCGGCGCGAAAAAGCGCGCAGGCCCCGCGCTAGAGGCCGAAGAATCTCTAACGATGTCGAGCATAATAGCACATATGACAGCGCTGCTAGAACAGTTCCGTGCAGACATATTGTCCGAAATCAACCCGCTGAAACTTCAAATGAACGAAATAACAGCACGAGTACAAATCCTCGAAGAAGACCGGCATCTACAGATGCAGGGCCGGCAAATACTTCATCATTAAACATGGCTAGCTCGAACAATCTCACCATTTGGCAATGGAATTGTCTTAGCTTCCCAAAACGGAAGGACGCCTTGCAACAATTACTGCGCTCAAGTGCTGAGCACCCATCTGTCCTCCTCCTTCAGGAGACGCTCACCGATAGCCCCGCATTGCGAGGATACCGTGTAGAGTCATTATTTCAGAAAGGTAAACGGGGGATTGCCACTTGTATTGCAAAATCTTTTTCGTACACCAAGCATGAAGTTCGCCCTGACCTTAAGGTCGAACACATCTTGATAGAACTCATTCCGAACGCACATCTCAAACAGTCGGTCTTTCTTCTTAACGTATACAGCTCACCCGCCGACAGCAGGCAAACCTTCATAGCTCTCTTTCAGAAAGCATGCAAGATAGCAGGCGACAGCCCGATATTGGTTGCGGGGGATTTTAACGCTGCGCACCCCGATTGGGGTTACGGATACCTCCACTCGAAAGGCAAAGCGCTTGCCACGCAGATAGCACACCACTCTCTCACACTACTCACAGACCCCGCGTTCCCTACGCACACGGGTAACTCGGTAACAAGAGATACTTCTCCAGACTTAGCACTAGTTCGAAACATCCGCAAGTCTACGTGGATTAACACACAGGTCAATCTAGGTAGCGATCACTACATCTGTAGCATCGCCCTAGCCGTATCCAGCCCCCCACCCCGCAAATTCAAGGTGGTCGACTGGGATCATTTTCGCACCCTTAGAAAGCAAGATGAAAACACCTACACGTCTATTCGCGACCTGTTCGCTCGTTTACAAGAGGACGTAACGAGAGTCACAAAAGAAATAGAAACCACTCGCGATGTAGAGCGCATGGACAACCGACATGCTCACCTCTTCGAGGCGCAGCAAGCCTTACAGGCAAAATGGAAAACGCAAAAGCTCAGCCGCCGTCTTCGCAAAAAGATCCCGGAGCTCAACAAGCAAATCGAAGAGCACAGTCGAACTTTAGCTAGACAGCAATGGGACGAGGTATGCAACTCGGTAGATGCCCAGATGAGTAAAGGATCCAAATGGAACCTCCTTAAACATCTGTTGGGCGACAAACCCACGAAATCCAACCAGCAACTCACCATAGACCGCTTAATTCATAAGCTTCGCAAGGAAAACTTTACGGACGAAGAGATTACAAACGAGCTCGCGTCGCGCTACCTCTGTACCGAGTTGAGCTCAGACAGGGATTACCCCTCACTTCCAATGCACACGGAAGAAGACCCATTGGCTTCTCCCTTCACGAGTGCGGAGGTGCGGGCAGTACTTGCTGAGCTGAACTGTAGATCAGCCCCTGGCCCAAACGGCATTACGAATAAACTCCTCAAAAATCTAGCAGACGAGGACATAGACCTCCTCACTAAACACATCAACGAGGTATGGGAATCCGGCGAAATCCCGCTCGAGTGGCGCGAAGCCGCCGTCGTGCTCATACCTAAGCCGGGCAAACCCCTTGAGCTGGGCTCGCTCAGGCCCATCTCCCTCACCTCGTGTGTGGGCAAGGTGGCTGAGCACGTCATTCTCAAACGGGTCACGAAACATGCGGAAGAGAAACACCTCCTCCCTTTTAATCAACTAGGCTTTCGCCCGTCCATGTCGACACAGGACGTCATGCTTATTCTGAAACACAAGGTCTTAACGGGTCAGTCTAGGGACACCAGGGCTGTGCTCGCACTAGATCTAGAAAAGGCTTTCGACAACGTTAAACACTCGCACATACTACAAGCGATTGCCGACGCTGGACTCGGCAATCGCTTCTATGCATATGTGCGGTCGTTTCTCAAAGACCGCAAAGCCACCATCAGACTAGGCTGTTTGGGTTCCAAGACGTACGACTTGGGTCCCAGAGGCACACCGCAGGGAGCAGTTCTCTCTCCATTTCTCTTTAACCTAGCTTTGAGTGCGCTCTCGAGAGAATTGAGCTCAATCGATGGCCTCGGCCACGCTTTCTACGCCGATGATATTACCATCTGGTGTGAGGGCGGTAGCGACGGGGACATCGAACGCAGTCTACAGACGGCGGTAAACAAGGTACAGGTATACCTCCGACAGACGGGCTTACGGCTATCGCCCAAAAAGTCTGAACTTTTACTCTACAGACCAAAACTAGGTCCTAAATGGATTCCAAACTCGCCAATCTCTGCGTACACTGAAGACGGTATGCAAATACCACAAGTCACTTCGGTTCGCATACTAGGAGTGATCTTGCAGGAGGACGGCAGGAACGCACTCAGCATAGAGCGAATAGCCACTAAAGCAGATTCTATGTCTAAACTAATCAAACGCGTCGCCAACAAACGAGGCGGACTATCGGAAGAAAACCTACGGCGTCTCTTCCACGCTTTTCTCATGAGCCATATCAATTACGTAGCTGTAGCCCACCCCTGGACCAAAGGAGATGAGAACAAGCTTAATCTGATCATTCGAAAGAGTATCAAACAGGTACTTGGGCTCCCCATTCAAACCAGCACGAAGAAACTTATGGCACTAGGCCTGCATAACACATTTAATGAGATTGTCGAGGCCCAGAAGCTAGCCCAGATAGCTCGACTCTCCTCGACTGAGGCGGGACGGCAACTCCTGGCCTACCTCAAAATACGCTCTCCAGTCATCAACCAAAGAGAGTGCACGCTGCCGTCAGAGCTTCGAGAACGTCTCATCGTTCCCCCGCTCCCACGTAATATGCACCCGCAATACAACCCCGGCCGACGTAAGGCTAGAGCAGCCGCCCTCCTCAAAACAGCTGCTACAATGCCAGATTCGGTAGCTTTCGTAGACGCCGCTCAATACGTCAACTTCAAGCACTTCGTCGCAGCCGTTACGTCGCTACAAGTCGAACACCTGACTTCTGTAACACTCCCCAACACGGATGCAGACCGCGCAGAACAGGTAGCGATAGCATTAGCTCTGGCGACTACGGATCGCACAACAGTCTATACAGACTCCAAAGCTGCAGCCCGGGCCTTTCGCGCTGGCTCGGTTTGTAAAGAGGCCGCCCGCGTGCTCTCGCGTGCAACGTGGGCCGATACTAAGCACTTGATCTGGTTTCCCGGCCACGTGGGCCGAGATGCTCACCCCCTCGTCCCTAACGCCAACGAGCTAGCTCACTCCCAGGCGCGAGACCTTACTCGCCGCGCCAGGAATGAGGGCGGCCCTAGGCCCAAGGGCGAGCCGTGGCGGCCGGACCCGCTCCTAACGTACAACGAAATTTGTCAGCACTACCGCCTTGAGCGCAGAAAGTTTCCTCTACCTCACCCTCATCTAACGAGACCGCAAACTCTCACTTTACGACTGTTGCAAACAGGCGCTTATCCTTCGCCCATCTCTTATTCACGATTTATTAGTGAAATACAGCCGGGTTGCCTTCGATGTGGGCTCCCGAGATGCAATTTGCAGCATATGCTGTGGCAATGCCCCATGCTGCGCGCGGCTGCAGGGTCTCCAGCCACGGAAGAAGAATGGACCGCTCTCCTCACCAGTCCACAAGAGGACGACCAACTTCGGGCTGTCCAGAGAGCCCACGACCTGGCCGCCGAGTTCTGCCTCCCGGTCCCGTCGTGGACGCGGCCCACGGACGAGCCCCCTTAGGGTGTCTCGCTCTTCTCAGGACCAAATAAAGTTCAGTTCCGTTCCGTTCCGAATATCTACGCTCTTTTGGAGCAACCTCGGGGTGCAGACGTGCACATGTGTACGTTGTTTTGGTGCGATAAACGTTCAAGTCACCAAGTAATTGCCTTTTGACCATTTTTTCCGTTACTGATTTGTGCAGGCATCACATACTTCGCACATATTTTCTCTAGCCTTCACGCTTGAGGCAAACTTGTTTCACAATTCTTTATTAAAAGCACTGCGGCCGGCTGGCATGTTCGCGCTTGCATATCTACCCTTGACGACTACTGGTAGACACATCTGATGCCAAGTGTTTATTTAATCTAAAGGAATAACTCCTTGAACACGCGAGAATGAACAACGCGAACTTAATTAGACAATGTAGCCACGCAAGGCTAAAGCGTTGAATTGGACAACGGGTTCTCAAAGGCGAGCTATTTTAACGTAGCGCCGCTTTTTTTCTGCTTGTTACTTAATGACCTCTCACCTTCCTGCACTATCGGAGTGCAGGACAAACGTGCTCTTACACTGACTGAAAAATTGCTCATTAAATTAACAGAGAAAAGGCGGACCCGGTAGCCAACTCCATTTTCAAGTTTTTATACATTTGCAGAATGCTGTGGCGGGTGGTTTCAGCGCCAGCTTTCTTTATTTCATCCTTTATATCATATGCACAGCCTGCCTACCTGATCCAGCAGCTGACCGTTCCCAGTAACCGCCCAAGAAAAAAAAATTCACAGCATATCCACGGAGTCAATGATGATGAGTGGGCGAAGCTCGGGAGGTTCATCGTAGATCGTGCTGAGTTCCGGATTAATTTAGTTAACGCGCACGCTACGAATCCTTATGGTTCAACTACGCACAAGTGAAACCTGCCACCGGCACTTCATTGCAAGTGAAGATCCAGTGCCTACATATATATATATATATATATATATATATATATATATATATATAGTGCCCCGCCATGGTGGTCTAGTGGCTAAGGTACTCGGCTGCTGATCCGAGGGTCGCGGGATCGAATCCCGGCCGCGGCGGCTGCATTTCGATGGAGGCGAAATGTTGAGGCCCGTGTGCTGTGCGATGTCAGTGCACGTTAAAGAACCCCAGGTGGTCGAAATTTCCGGAGCCCTCCACTACGGCGTCTCTCATAATCAGAACTGGTTTTGGGACGTAAAACCCCACAAAACAACAACAACATATATATAGTATTTTCAGATTGAAGTTCGATGGGTCCGGTCCAATGTAGGGTTGAAAAGAGAGACACACGTTCAAAATTCTTGTTTTATTAACGTTTCGGCCGGTGGGCCGGCCTTCGTCATTCTGACGAAGGCCGGCCCACACACGCACACACACACACACACACACACACACACACACACACATATATATATATATATATATATATATATATATATATATATATGGGTGGCCGGTGAACGGTTCTCCAGCGCGAGCAGTCGGTATTTTTCAATCAAGAAACTCGCTAGAAGACGCTGCCTGCGCCAACGTTGTCTCTCGCAAGTGAGGGCGCGTTCTCCTTCTTTGCGAGCTCGTACAGCGCTCATCGAAGAAAGAGCGTTTCCATAGTCAACGCGCGCCTTTCGCTCTCTCTGTCTCTCTCTCTCTCACAAGACAGCAGATGGAAGAGTGAGAGAGCTCACGCGCCAGGAAGCACGCGCCGAGGGCGCGCCTCCCACACGCGCCCTCCTATACACCCGCTGCGGTGGTGTAGTGGTTACGGTACTCGGCTGCCACCCAAAATACGCGGGTTCGATCCCGGCCGCGGCGGTCGCATTTTCGATGGAGGCGAAAATGCCAGAGGCCCGTGTACTGTGCGTTGTCAGTGCACGTTAAAGAACCCCAGGTGGTCTAAATTTCCGGAGCCCTCCACTACGGCCTTTCTCTCCTCTCTATCTCTTTCACTCCCTTTCCCCCACCCCCACGGACGCTTAGCCGTGCTCCCTACATGGGCTGCAGAAATTAGCGTCCTTTCCTAACCAAAACCACAATCATCATCATCCTATACTCTATCTCACAATTACCTTGCAGCACTGCCGAAGCTACGAGGAGCACACAGGCAGTACTCTTGCGCAGCATAGAATATAGTTCCGGGCATAACTTCCATTATTAATCATATACGATGATGATGATGATTGTGGTTCAGTTAGGAAAGGACGCTAATTTCTGCAGCCCATCTAGGGAGCACGGCTAAGCGTCCGTGGGGGTGGGGGAAAGGGAGTGAAAGAGATAGAGAGGAGAGAAAGGCCGTAGTGGAGGGCTCCGGAAATTTAGGCCACTTGGGGATCTTTAACGTGCACTGACAACGGACAGTACACGGGCCTCTGGCATTTTCGCCTCCATCGAAAATGCGACCGCCGCGGCCGGGATCGAACCCGCGTATTTTGGGTGGCAGCCGAGTACCGTAACCACTACACCACCGCGGCGGACAATCATATACGAGGACTTTAGCTGTGCTTCTTGCATAGTAGCGCGTTCCTAGTAGGTAACGCGCTACAACGGACGGACAGACCCAAACCTTAAGGAGCTTCGCGCCTAAATATCACCGCCCGAGCACTCCGTACAAATGGTTAACCAGCGAAGCTGAAATGTGCGGCCCTGGTGTTTAGCAGTGGGTTCAATCCGACATAGACGTCGCAGACGAAGCCAAAGTGCCGTTGGAGAAACTCTCGCTGAAAGCGGGCGTTCGCCCCGGTGAACGCGCTCCCGCAATCATCACGTCGACGCTGTTTCTGCCCGCAATGCAAGCGTTTGACATCGCGAGCGAACATCCGTGGCTTACCCGTGTGGAAGCTCTCAGTCGAAGCTGATGCACGCGTACTCGGCGCCACGGCTGCGACGGGATGGACGACGTCACTCACGGACCAGCCAATGTATACGCGCGCTTTGGTACGGCGCTGAGAACGACGTCGCTGGAAGGCGCAGCCAATGGAGACCGCTCGTGACACAGATGCCGAACGGCTTTTCGTTTCTCCTAGCCATATACAGCTTTCGCTGTAAATGTTACGAGTGTTTACCGATACCGGAAAAGACAAAGGGCAATAACACGAGAGCTCATGTTGCGCCTGTCGGTATAGTATATCCTCTCGTCCTTTGCTAGCGTCTCCCATTTTTTTTTACATGTTACCTACAAGGCGGAACACATAGCATTCTTGAAATGCGTGTTGGATTTCAAATATAGTGAAAAAAATCTGCTAATACGTCCCATAACGCGGCACTCAACGGGCGCGCCGTCTTCACTCCCCTTGGTGTACCGGGGCGGCCCACGGAAGCTCTTCCGACACTAACGAAAAAGTAGCCACAGTGGAGCTGGCGGGCTATGCGATGGTGGAGGCTCCTGGTGGATGCAACCTGCCTATAGCTACGCCAGAATTTTACGAGAGGCGGCGATCAACTCCAAGCAAACGCCTCTAAAATGCGCCGAGCATTGAGTGTTCGAAAAGAAACCCCTTGAGTTTCTTTTCGAACACACCTATCAATTCCGACAAGCTCATGTCGATGACATTCAGGTAATTCAAATGGAGAAAAATGGGCTTAGAGTACCAATGAGATTTTCTTTATCCATAAGACGTTTATTGAAACGTATTGCCTCTGCCGAAAGGAGTGTTTGATGAAGATGGTCAAGATCATGCTGCTAATGGCAAGCTGTGATATAAACGATCTGATTTGAAGCACTTTGTTTTAAATGCGAAGCATTTCAGGCTCCCATAAAGTGCTTGCCAGTGTCGCAAAACTATCATCACCATTAGTTTCGTTCCCAAAAGTTCCTACGACGACGACGTTAGGCGCCGACAGCCCGGGTGCATTAGAATAAACTCGTTAGAATAGATTCTGGCACCACAACCCTGAAGATACACTGCTTGGGTTCACTGCCTGCAAGATCGGCCCACAGATGCACACACAGTGTCTGACTGCGGTGCCTCCAGGATGGGCCCAACGTGACGACAGCAGCAGGATACGCCGCAGGCCACCCCTAAGGTGCTCTGAACCTAAAGAAATACAAAAACAGTGCGCGTCAGTTTGTCTGGTACCGAGAGTCTTGCAGGGCTATGCCCTTGTGCATAGCTTCACACCACGAGAGCATGCAACCTCGCATGGCGCCAAGCTATGCACAAGCGCAAAGTTTAGTAAAGGGGTGGGACGGCGTCATCAAGGTCCCTAGATTAAGCGTCATGCCGAAGCAAGCCACTTAGGGTGGCGTTGGCCGAAGCCACGCGTACCGCGTCTGCCACCATCTGTGGTTAAGGTCCCCCTAAAAAAAGTTTCAAGGTAGCGACACTCATCGTTCTCCGGGCCGTCCTCACTCTCGCGCGTACTCCTCCTCTTTCTGTCATCCGCGTCTGTGATTGGTGCATTCCTTGCACGTGACGTTGTTAACGGTGGGTGGTGACATTTATTTTTCTGCAAAAAGGTTGAAAACTAGAGCGCATGCGCCTATGGTCCCGGTCGGATTGTGGCCGTGACGAATGACGAAATCCTGGCCAAGACATACGCTGTAGAAGAGAAGCGTTCCAGCTGGCGCCATGTCGGCCAAGCTTGCTTCTCGGTGAATGTTGATCGCTGCTCGCTAGTTTTCTTTTTCTTTTTTTTTTTAGCTCTACCGGGTTGCTGTGCTCTCGGCTGCAGCCGCAAAACGGTTTATGCTCTCTTATGCGAGCACGCCGTGAAGTGTGGCTATTAAAGCTTTCACGCCTCCGTGCAACGCCGTCGACAGTTGATTTGTCGGCTTTTGTTGAAACGCTAGGCAACGCGCGTCTATTGCAAGCCCGTTGTTACAAATATTTGTATGTACGTACGGTTGAATAGAGCTGCATTGCTAATTAACGCACTTTCAGGAACATCGTGGCATCACGATTGCGAAAATGCTCGTATTTTTCCAGAAACACTTTCGTCGCAGTGCTCGTAGTAAAGCGTTCGTTCCTGTCTGGCCGGGGTTTTCCCTCGTCTATGCACAACCCGCATATGATTACTCGTCACAACAAGCTGCTGCACGTTACTTGTGCCACACCATACGCACGAGCAAAACAGCACCGACACCACATTGAGAGAACTGGAGAAACTACGACGTACGATGCGAGACGCCATGGCTAGTGGTGTGAAATATAGCACTTTCATAACGTTGCCAGTTGGGCAACCCACATCATGCTTCTTCTTATGGTGCACCGTTTATATTCAACTAAGTAACCGTTTATTCTATATCTCATTTCTATCAAAGTATAATTGCTTCCATTCGCCATAATAACTCAAAGGAAACATTGCCTCTTCACGCTTTCAACCTTCTTGGGGGCGCTCCCGGCAAATAAGAGAGGAGGAAAAGGGAGGGTGTCGCTACCTTGGAAACTTTTTATCTAGGGACTTTATCTGCGGTTAGACGCGAAGGTCTTTACGCTGAGCTCGGTGCGAAACTTTGAGAAGCGTTCGCTGAGCATCGCAGTGCTTCGCAAGGCGTTTCCCAAAGGCTCGGAACGTGACAAAATGCGGGTGTGCCGGGGACAAGCCAATGAGCCGTCAGCTTCGCTAGACTTGCGCCTCTAGCGCAAGGTTCACTACTTCTTTACTTCCTTAAAAGGTCAACTTGAATTTTTCAGGCATAATCAGACCTGTAATTTGGTAATATAAAACACATAGACCTAAAGAGCAATGAGCAGTTGAGCGTACGCGCTTTCGCGAGTATTTTTATTTCACACTCAATTCAGCAGTCCTGTGTGGATAAAGAGGCTATTGGTGGCGTCTACCTCACAGATGGAGACAAGTGGTGTTTGTCAAAGGCATGGCACCATCACGGCACTGAAAAGCATCAAGGAAAGTTGGAGAATTCCTTAGGGCTCGGTTGATGTCTTCTTTCGGTAAAAATCTGATGATAGAGTCACAATGGCTGTTCATCCACAGAAGATAATAAAGTTGTCCTTCAGTGAATGTCATCCTGCCCACAGTGTGGATGTTCCTCCAGCCCTGCTGACGCTGCGGGTCAACGACCGAAGTGAAACCCAGAGAAAGGCTGAGTGCCTTGAGCCAAATTCGGTTATTTTCCTCACTCTGATTTTCCCTCTGTGTTCCTCTAAAGCACTTGCGTCGAGCCTGGATATTTGCGAGAGTCTCCTCGGACCAGGTGGTCTTCTCGAGGAGGAAGGACCATACTTCCATGGCCATAGCTACGCCGATGGCCGGAATGTTCACTGAGCTGCTAGAGCTGCCATTGGTCTTGAGCAGCATGTAAAGGTTTGAAGGAACAAAGACGACGCTGTCTCGCCTGATAACTTCAGGTCTGAAGAGATGATGACGGCTGGGGATGCCTGCAGCTACGCGGGCTTTCCGCAGCTCGAATGAATGCGATCGAGCCAATAGCAGGTTCTCGAAGAATGAATGTGAAGAGTTGAAATCAGGAACGCGTAGGTCGGCAACCGCTATCTCTTTCGGCAGCATCACCTTCATTTCTTTGACGTACCGAACGGCTGCATTTTTGTCGCTACTGGAAAAGAGTCCAGGCGTTGAAGAAGCCTGAACTCTTGCAGTGACATGATCCACGACGTGCGAGAAGAAGTCGCGAACATAGTAGTCAGCCTTCTGCGTCGATATGGCTTCAGACTGGAAGACTTCCTCCAGCTCGCATACAGCAAGCTCTTCGCAGGATGGCAGGAGCTCACGGGAGCGGGACTTATTCATCACGGTCTCCATCTCCTTGTAGGCGTTCAGGGCCGTGCACGTGACAATGTACGCGACAGAGATTTGTTGATTCCGTGCGTTCGCCAACACGCCGAGTACATCGTTCAAACGGTCCCCTTTAGAATGACGAACAGTGTTTACGTTTGAATATACAGGAGACACAAATTCTGAGACTATTTCATTCCAAGTGTCATTTGACAAAACCGGAAATGGAGAGTCCGTGAGAGTCGCTGTAAGGTTGCCTGTTTCACCCTGGATTCTCATCTTATATAGAGCCTGGCTAAACTTCACAATGTCTTCTACTTCTACTTTTGTGTTCCAAACTTCGTTGAAAGCCTGAACGACAGCAGCCGCTGCTAAGTTCCTGGACGCCAAGATTCGATCGCACACAGTGTTCCTTACCAGGCACAGCGTCGAGGGAGCACCGTCCGATCCCGTTGAGGAAAGTTCGAATGCGACGACCGATGGGAGCCGGTACCTGAAACTCGCCTCCGCGAAGAAGCTAATCATCACGGGAACGTCTGTGACGGAGAGAACAGTTTTAGCCCAAGCAGTGATTGCTGACGTCATGCTGACTATGGTGACTGGCTCTGTCCCAATCGGCGCTTGCTTCTCGGACAATCCCGAACGCAGTGCCGCTAGCAGATCACGGGCATCACTTCGTATCGATGAGAGGCGCAGAATTTGTGCCAGTCTTAGCTTCATGAACATGTGGGTCACGGGTGACATGTATTTGGAACTAGGGTTCTCGTGTCTAGAACAAACGTAGCTGTAGAAGTCTCCGCACACGTCGCTGCTAGCATTCAGTAGGGACGCCACTTGCACAGCCTCGTCTTCGCAGCAGAACCTTTGAGGCCTGGTCGTCTGCTCTGCCTTTAGAGAGCTGGATGTCATAAAGCTGAGGACGTGCCCCATGACGAGAAGGCCAACAGAGGTCATACAGGCCAGGCCAACTACCGCGTTTATGAGCGGACTGGTCTCGTGTACGTGATGGCGACGGGTCTCCATGCTTTCGGTACTACCGGCGCTGGGTTTACTCGAGGACTTCTGGTTTCCTCCCATCCTCTTGGATTATTTGAGCTGATGCGACACGGTAGAGCCAAAATGATGCCGTGGTCATGGAACACGGTTTTCTGCTGATGATGATCACGATATTGATTCATGCATTTATGGCTCGTCCCCACTGCGGGGAATAGACCAAGAATTCGGCGATTGAGCTTTTAGAGCTCCTGCTTTCAATGTTAGGTGGTGATCAACAACGAATTTAAAGAAAAAGAAAACCCACAAGAAAGAAGAAACTAGAAGGGTTTTCGTACCGATAATCAGAAGAGGGAGATTAATAAGTCTAAACGGCACAATTTCTAATAACTATAAAAAAACTTAGCACAATAACCGTATAGCTAGAGTAAACACAAGAACACTTGCTCATACTATCTTTTTGTAGAGTAAAGCCTCATGCGGCATCAAAGATCTCCATGTGGCTAAAATTGAGTTCTGAGGAAAAGAGAGTGAGAACTACCCCTGATATGTGAAGTTTGACCCAACTTTAGGAAGCGGAATATAGAGAAATGTCTTTCTTAATTTTACACCTTAAGCTGGGTCTGCCTACAACTAGAAATCATGCAGCATCATATTACTTATTTTCATGAAAAATATATGGACACTAGAAAGGGTGAGCCGCTATTCGCAATGACTACGGACTATGGGGGCGCGCTGGGCGCTCCAAGGTGAAGGTCCGAAGAAGGGTCGACCCGTCTGTAAGCGTATGGGTGTGCTTCAATGTTTCAATATTCACAATAGATGGCTATATAGACAACTACTTCCACCCCATTTCCCACGTAGACGGCAAACTAGACAGCTTTGCGACGACGGCATCCAAGGACAAAAACGACGCGGGCTTCCTTGTTGTCCAAATAAGATGGCAGCTGAGCGGATCGCTTGGATATACATGGGCCTCGCCGGAGTGGTCGTCTACCCACAAGTACGCGTTTTAAATGCGAAGCATTTCTTAGCGAACTTCGGCGACTTTGAGCGTATCTATCTATCTATCTATCTATCTATCTATCTATCTATCTATCTATCTATCTATCTATCTATCTATCTATCTATCTATCTATCTATCTAGCCGCCCACGACTTTGTGCTCTCCTGGTCATTTCGTTAATGGGATGTATACGAAAATCGGTATGGCGCAACAAGACTGCATGAGGAAAAGCGACAGGTCACAACATGAAAATCATGACGTGCATATCATGAGCGGCATCATTCACATGCCACGGTCTTGGTTCTCTTGCGGCCGTTTCGTTAATGGGGTCTATACGAAAACTGGTATGGTACAATATGACTGCATGACGAACATACACGACATGGCATTACATGAGAACCATGACATGCATGTCATGAGCGGCATGATTTACATGCCGCGGTCTTGGTGCTCTCCTGGTCATTTCGTTAATGTATACGAAAATGGGTACAGCACAACATGAATGCATGACGAGCATAAATGACAGGTCATAACATGAATATCATGACATGCATGTCATGAGCGACATGATTTACATGCCACAGTCTTGCTGCTCTTGCGGCCGTTTCGTTAACTTCGTATGTACCAAAACTGGTATAGCCAGACAACAATGCAGATCCATTTTACGTTCCTGATGCGTGATTCGCATTTCTTCGTGATTCGCACTGCACGTGGGATCTGCCATTTTAGGGGCGAAGCTCCTCTTACCCCCGTATGCAGAGATGTAACTTGGCTCGAACTTGACTTGCGCCAGTCTCAAGAACGCTTCGCCGCATGTCATAAATCGTACTTGACTTGCGGGTGACTTGCGGAGGACTTGGACGGGCCGAAGTCGGCTCTCATTTCAAGTCTGCTCAGGGGCTAGCTTGAAACTGACTTCATGCTTCATTCCAACATGGCCGCCCCCCGTACGGTCGTGAATTTGCTTGTCACACCGTGGATGCAGCATTTTCAGAAGCGCATCGCGAGTCGAAAATTCCGCCGCCACCCCTGCGTGACCGAGGTAGCTAGGGGACGCTGTACGACGAAAAATACCTCGCTCGCCACATGTGCACGAAAACGCCGGGCGACAGCTTTTGGGTGCGATGCCTCGCCGAGAAAGCGAGGACTACTCCGGAAAACAGCCTGTGCCTTGGACGCTGCATTACCGGCTGTGTGGTTTCACGGCACCAGTACGCTTCAAACAGTCGCCGATGGTCTCGTGCGGATTCCTCCGTGAACATGTGTGTCGTGCGTTTGGAAAAATGACCCTGCTCACTGCGAAGCCGCTGTGCTGGATTTTGGTGTGCTTCCTGCAGTTTGCGAGATCTCCTAAAGTGACACGGGATTTTCATGAAGTGGCCGAATTACTTTGTGTAAGCCGATGCCTCGACTGCAGACACGCGTGCAATAAAGTGATGGTGACGACGCGGAAGTGCTGCTCATGTATGTTTAGCGATTCTTTTACCTCGAGGGATCGGTTTGTCAACCGTTTTCTTGCAGTGTAAACAATCCTCAAGGTAAGAAACACGCTTCGCCGAAAGCGTGATTACGAGCCAATTTCGTTGTTTCCAATCACTGTTGGCGCTCATGACTGTATTAACGTTCAGCATGCCGAACTTGTCACGCAGTCATCCAACGAGAAAATATAAAAGCGGCCCGAATGAGCCAGTAATGTGCGCTTAGCAATTTTGCTGTGATATCGCTTTTCTTTTGCAGCTTCCTTGTGCCGCTTTCTTTTAGCTTATCCTAACATTTCTTCCTATTGTCGGTTACCGTGCCGCGTGATACCGTACGTGGTTATGCTTTATATGTTTCAAGCAACGTGGCATTCCATGGTGTACCCGTAGTCGTTCACGAGTACGGTCAGCAGGCTCTTTTCATATTTTGTAAAACCGGGTGCCGCCTTTGGCTGTATGCGTTATCTTGGGACGAGATCGCACACGGCTGCAACGTTTCAGCGTCAAGTCCTGTTGACATGACAGCAGTATCATTCCAAACGAAGCGCGGTAGCCGGCACGCGGACTCCGAAACCTGATTTACTAGACGATGGCATGTACACTCTAGTCCTTTTGTTGTCTACGTGGAATGTTTCACGTAAAGCAGACTGTCTGCACGTGTACTTTCCTTCTGCTCTTCTTACGGGCAGCGTGAAACATGCGAGACCGGGCAGGGGGACCCACGTAGCCCGTACTCGTCGTTCGGAGCGCGTTTCTCCCTTTTTGTTCGTTTTTTTTTTTGCTAACATTCCGACCTAGCGCGTTGTTCTATCTTGGTCTTTTCTTGAAAGGGTCGCGTAGTCGGATTATAACAAGGGCAGCTGCAATTCTTTTGGAGTGCCTACGGGAGAAAGAAGGGCGAACTCCTTCAAAAACCGATCATATGCGATCGCACCGGCATATCACATCAAGGTGTCAGCCCAGACGACTCACGAGCGCCTTTGGACAATCTAGAGCAAGAGCCGTTGAAAGGCACCATGAACGGACACCAATCCTTTGGCTTCTGTATGGGCAATTATACACACGCGAAACAAGACCTTTAGGTAAAGAGAAGCGAAAACCGAAACAAGGAAGGTTGTGCAGCTCTTGGAGACCGCCCTGAAACCCGCGGATAACGGCCTCTTTCAGCAAGCAACACTGTATATCACAGCAGCAGCCCGTCGCGGAATGCAATAACTAGACCCAAAGCACACTTCAGCGTGTGTGCGCTGACTGATATTTCGAAGAAGGCGTACTTTTTTTCCCGTAAAACGTGTCTTACGCTAATGAATTTATTATTAACCTCGAACACAGACGAGCAACAGGCGCTTGCATTGAAGCACGGCCTTGACTTGCTCAAGTAAGTCAGGTCTGATCAGGTCGAGCGTCTATGAAACGCGAAAGGAGGCTTGGACGGTTTCAAGTCCGCTTCGTGCTTCGGGCCGACTTCCGCAAGTCAAGTCCAGGCGCGATGCAAGTCACATCTCTGCATACGGGGGTTAGTCTAACCTTGTCACGCGTCAGGCGTCAGTCGTCAGGCGTAACCCGCGTGCCTCCCGGCACGCGCTCGCCCTCGGCGTTCGCCTCGGCGCGTGCCTCCCGGCGCGTGCCTCTGCTGTCTTGTGTGAGAGAGAGAGAGACAGAGAGAGAGCGAAAGGCGCGCGTTGGCAATGGAAACGCTCTTTCTTAGAGGAACACTGTACCAGCTCGCAAAGAAGGAGAACGCGCCCTCACCCGCTAGAGACAACGTTGGCGCAGGCAGCGTCTCCTAGCGAGTTTCTTGATTGAGAAATACCGACTGCTCGCGTTGGAGAACCGTTCACCGGCCACCCATATATATATATATATATATATGCACTGGATCTTGACTTGCAATGAAGTGCCGGTGGGAGATTTCACTTGTGCGTAGTTGAACCATGAGGATTCGTAGCGTGCGCGTTAACTAAATTAATCCGGAACTCGGCACGATCTACGATGAACCTCCCGAGCTTCGCCCACTCATCATCATTCACTCCGTGGATATGCTGTAATTTCTTTCTTTTAGGGGCGAAGCTCCTCTTAGTCTAACCTTGTCCTGCGTCAGGCGTGGCGTAACCGGCAGTCTACATTTACGAAAAGAAATTCCGAAAGTTGTGTCCGAAGCGGGGAATCGAACCAGGGACCCCTCACTTCTGAACGCGCGGCGCTATAGCCACTACGCCACGAAGCCCACATGGACACATGCACCATGATGACACTAAATACCCAACATTAACGAAAGACTGGCCGTTTCTAACGCGTTTGTGCTAGCCACCGTGGTGCTAGCGCGTTACGGCGCGTGTAAGATGATTGATTGATTGTGGTTTGGTTAGGAAAGGACGCTAATTTCTGCAGCCCATGCATAGCACGGCTAAGCGTCCGTGGGGATGGGGGAAAGGGAGTGAAAGAGATAGAGACATAGAGAAAGAAAAAAAAGTTAAAGAGTGGACACTCCCATAGACCCCGGCGGCCCAATCGACTCTAGCGCACCTGGTGGTTGGTGAGAGCAACTGGCCTGCGCTTCCCGTTTCGGTTTCACTGGCGCGAATTTTGGATTACTGTGCGCAACCGACGTTTGGCTATGGCGAAAGTTAATGATTTCAGACCACTTTTCTCCGCCCAAATAGCAATGCTATTGTTTGTCGTTTTGATTTAGCGATTCCTTATTTGTTTTAGCTCAAAACTGTGCGTGCGAATTGAGGTCATGACGTAATCTTTATTTCGACTAAGTTATAATACAAAGATATGCAGGTAATCATAATTCACTACGGCTTTATTCATCGCGCTTTTCTTTTGGAACAAGCGGTCAATCTATATATCAATGAAAGAGACAGAGTACCCGCAATGTTTTTATTCCAAGGCAAGGTAGAGGCTGAGCATATAAAAAGCACAAAATGAGAAGAGCATCGCACATCCCGTGGTATGCGGAAGAAACTCGTCCCTGGCTTCTTGTGGGTTCTGCCATTGTTCAAGCACCACGAAACACAGCAGTAGCTGCCGTAGCTTGGACCGCCGGACGGCATGGCATCAGCGCGGTCTGAAAATGTCAGTAAATTCACACCAGGATTCATTCGTGGTCCGAGGCTTCGGGAAACGCGTCGTGAAGCATGCGAGGCCCAGCGACCGCTCCTCAACAGGGAGTTTTCGAGTTTTCGAATAGCGAAAGCAAAGCTTGCGGGCGTAGCGTTGCGGGCTTCACTTAAGGGGAGCCCGCGAGCGTACGACGCGTTCGCCGCTACGCCACAAGCTTTTCGTACGCTATTCGAAAACTCCCTAATGTTTCGCACCGAGCTCAGCGCACAGCACGCGTCGCCTCGGCTTGACGCCGTGAACCAGTTTGCTATACTAGGGCGAAATCTTGTACGCGTTCTTGTACGCGTTCCACGATGGGACGGAGGCGTTCCGTTCCAACGAGCCGAACGCGATTCTGCATACGTTGCACAATGTTCACGTCTTGCCGCCGCATACAGCCGCAAACTGTTTTTTTAGCAAACCTCGCCGTCCTCACAAGCTCCAGAAAAAGATTACAACTGCGCGAATAAGACACCACGTAAGAAACACAGAAACGCCCACCCACACGAAGCGCAACGCGTGTGGGCGTGTTTATGTTTCTTACATGGCGTCTTATTCGCGCAGTTGTAACCTTTTTCTGATTCAATGACCCAACTAGCCCAACAACATGTAATTCAACAAGCTTCGCTTGAAAACGTACCTCACCTGCTGTCTCACACACGAAAACACCGAAGCAGCCGACGTTGACGAAACCTTCCCGCTGTCATGCCTGGGCTTGTCGCATGCTGGTATGGCGCGAGTACTCTCGGCGCGAAATCGTAGATGCTGCTTATGGCAGTGCGGCTGAACAAAAATAACCACGTAAGGTGCGTTGAATAAATTGTTTTTATGTATAAAGAACATGTAAAATATAGGCGCATAATTATTATTTTGTAAAAAAACATTCTGTTTAATTGATGATAACTTTTTGTTTTTCGCACTTGCGTCCTCTGGCGTTTGGTGAGAGCACTAGTTTGTTACGTGGTCGTGACGTACTTCCTGAGGCCAGATTTCGCGGAGTGTCCTCTCTTAACTTTTTCTTTCTCTATGATAGAGAGGAGAGAAAGGCCATAATGGAGGGCTCCGGAAATTTAGACCACTTGGGGTTCTTTAACGTGCACTGACAACGCACAGTACACGGGCCTCTGGCATTTTCGCCTCCATCGAAAATGCGACCGCCGCGACCAGGATCGAACCCGCGTTTTTTGGGTGGCAGCCGAGTACCGTAACCACTACACCACCGCGGCGGACCTGGTGTAAAGGGGCGCCCACACTACCGGCAAAGCAGCTTGCCGTTCGCCGTTTGCCGTTCTGAGCTCGCCGGGCGACGGCAATAGTCCTGGCGCTGTGGCCTCTCCGCCTTATACTCTCTCAGCAGTCATGTGATGGCGTCGGCAAACGCGGTGCGCGTTCCGGCCTGTGTAAGGGGCTGCGTAAGACGTTGTGGCCTTTCCCCCGTACTAGAGCGTACTGCACGTTTCTAACGCGTTTGTGCTAGCGTCCCCTTAAACGCGAGATCCCAGCGTTCGAATGCAGTGTTTCTCACGTCTTTACATGATGATCGACTGGGCGAATTAGACGGAAGATTCACGGTTTATCGACAATTCCCTCCGGAGCTTAGAGTTTCTTACTTACACACTTTTATAGTACACTTTTACTTTAGTACACTTACTTACACTTTCATAGTAAGAAACTCTATGCTCCGGAGCTTCGCCCACTCATCATCATTCACCCCGTGGATATGCTGCGATTTTTTAATGTGAGCTACATTGAGTTTTTCGTTGAATGGAACACGAAATAAGCAAAGTGAACGTCAAAATCGCGTGCATTTTCTTCAGCTTTCTTTTGTCGACACGAGGTGCTATCTCATAGCGCAGACGTCACCCGGACGCGTTCCACTACTCGGACGACAAGTGCACGAAGCTGTCTTCGAAGCTCTCAACGTACACTGCCTATGATGCTGCCCTGAAATAGAACACTGTCTCTGCTAGCAGAAAGAAAATACGCGCGCCCCCCGCCGCTTTCACAGGGTTGGGCACTTTGTGTTCCCAGCCACGGAACACAAAGGCCTTTAGGCTACGCCTTTAGGCTTCGTCATGTAGGCTAAACGAACATGACTCGTTTTTCTAGACGCCACTAAAGATATAATCGTCACGTGCATTACGACTAACGATAATACAGCCACGGTTACTTAATACCCACACTGTTAGGTCCAGGTTATGCGGGTATGCGCCACAGCAGACTGACCGTTAGCATGACACCTTGTGGTAATAAAGGACCAGCTAAAATATATGCTACATGGAAAATTTCATGAGCGGATGCTTCGCGTGCGTTAAACACGAGAAAGACGTGGAGCTTTTTGTAGCTTGCGTTGAAATGTAAACACAACAAGCGCACCGACACTGACCACCATCCACCCACCACGCGTTAGTGGGGATACGAATCGAACCCGGGGCTCTGAGGTGCCAAGCAAGCAAGCTATCACTCGTCCTAGGGGCATCTTATAGCATCAGCAGTTCTAATGATAGTGCTTGTGATCGGTTTTGCCACAAACGTGGATCCTACTTGTAACGCTTGGCTGAATTCCAAACATTTGAGCAGAGCGAATCAGTTCAATAGGGGTTCTTGCTGACTGCTTCGCAGGATATCGATTCCCACAAACTGCGGTATCCGCCCAGTCTTTGTTGGTAGTTATCGTACTATGGCATCTGTAAAATGCAAAGATATTTGTAATGCTGCCAGAACGATAACTACAGATGCATTAGTATAAATTGTAGGAAAACGGTCTCGGTAGAATTTCGCTAAGTGAGTCGAAAACACGAGATCTTGAAGAAGATAGATTTGCGGAGCGCAATATATGAATGCTGGCGGGTGGTAGTTCAGAAGTACTTTGGAAAAAGCTGTTTACATCAGAAAACCCCAGCCATTGCTTGCAGTACAGTTTCATGATGGCAGTTATGCCTAGCACCGCTCCACACTGTGCAGTGAAGAGTCGAATTCGACCGACCTAAAATAGGCAGGCCGAAATGTTGCTACTCCCTGCACGTGCGGCTTTGAATAAGCAAGCACACTGCATACCAGCCGCGATGACAAGTACTCCACGTACATGTGAAAAGGATTCACTGCAGCGGACCGAGATATGACCCTTCCCCGTGGACATGAGGTGTATCAGTGAGGAAAAGAAGGTGTATGGCGAAAACCGTTCGCCAGCCGAACTGGTCGACTCAGCTGCCTTTGCCTACGCCAAGTGAGCAATGGGAGGAAGAAAGCGAGAACGAGGAGGAGGGCCACAAAGAGTAGTGTTCACTTTTATGCGGCACGAGGTGCGGGTTTTCAAAACTGGTCCTGCGTGAACTGCAGTCCTGGCCTCGCTTCAACCCACGTAACGTCCTCCCGCCCCCTGTTACGCTTGCCTTCCCTAAAATTTTGACTGCTACACTTCTCTGGCGGTCCAGCCTGTTATGCCTAGTTGGTAATGATTAAATTTCCATCTCATTACGTGTACCGCCCATGCCTTTTTCTTCACCTTGATTTCTGGTTAGATATCATCATTGCGCGTTCAATCCCTGATTCACTCCGCTGCCTTCGTTCCAAGTAACTTTACATCTACCATTCTTATGATGATGATGATGATGACGATACTGCTTCACATTTGGCATCTACCCACTTCGGGGGATTAGCCAAGACTCAGAAGGATTTGGAGTTAACTTACTAAGTTATGTTACCTGAAAGATTTATTCGTCCTTTGATGTGAATTTGAATATCACAAACGTAGTCTCTTGATAAGAAATAACTTAATAAAATAAAATAACAATCAATAAATGGTATAGAGGATAATGGAATAAGGAATTAGGATCTAATAACTGAACAAGCAAATTGATTCGAATCCGTAATGAATTTCTGTAGAGCAAGGCATATATTCCTGTTCGTGTGTCCCAGCACGGAAGACCCGAATGAAAGAAGTACAGTGCTTGATAATGGAATGCCCAGATTTCTCAATGCCATTTCAGTAGTGCTTTTCCTAAGGGAGGTAAAGCGCCTGCATTCCAGTAAAAAGTGTTCGGTTATCTCTAGCTCGTTGCAAAAAGCGCATAAAGGAGAGACAGCCAGGCCAGCTCGGTGGATGTAGAAATTCAACGTCGGGATTCTACATCGCAACCTCGTCAATATTGTTTCGATTTTCCTTGTTTGGCAAAATGACCTGCTCCAAGGGTGTTGTAAGTGCTGTAAATCAGGTGAGAGTGCAAAACAGGGTGTCGACATCAATAAAGCGTACTTTCTGAATCTTACTGCGGTAACAAACGCTGTATTCGGAACGAGAGAAAGAACAGGACCTGCAATGGAAGCCTTAGTCGAAGTGTCTGTAAATTCGTTTATGACCAATCCTTTGTGACCAGGCACCAAAACTAACCGTAGTTTTTGCAAATGATTTGGAACCAAAGCGCGCAAAGTTCTCAGAATGTGCTATTCACCTGGAGTAGTTAATGCTAACGAGTCTGTAACTATTACTGCAGTAGTCATGGAGGAGAGAAGCTTACGCAAAGCCAATATAGCCGTCAAGAATTCTGCCACAAATACTGGCGTGTAATCCGGCAGTCTAACAGAGAAACACCAGTCTAGTTCTGAGGAAAAAATTCCTACTCCTGCCTTTTCTGATTCTGATTTCCAGTGCTCGCTGCGCCATCCTCAGCCTAAGCTGAACACTTTCTGTGAGCATATTTCCCCGGTACAACTACCTCACTACAAACAAGGTTGACATGTATCTCAAATTTTAGTATTCTGGCTGGGTAAGTGGGATATTTGCTAATGCTTCAAGTCGGAAAATGGGAGCCCAAATTAAGACACTGGACATAATAATCTGCACAATCTGCACTCGCAGTTCCGCATTAAGAAGCTTTGGTAAATCTTGCACAAATGCTACGTGCGGTGTTCGGACCAAAGCTACACTCTTAGCACGGTAACCTTTAGTTTATTTTATAGGTACACAAAAAATGTGAAAATATACTCCTTTATAAAGGTTAAAGTGCTTTTAACCTTTATAAAAGAGCACATTTTCACATTTTTGTTGCACCTATAAAATAAACTAAAGGTTACCGTGCTAAGAGTGTACTTGGAAGATAATAAAGAAGAAGAGTCACACCGTGCTCTCTGGCAGCAGAGTACACAAGTAACCTCAAGATAGCCAGTTATGGCCAGCAAGCGAAGAAAACATCCCGCAGCGTCGAAATCTCAGGACATCTTGGAACTCGTAAGACCTCTGCGTAATGAGGCTGCGGCACAGGCGTCTCTGCACGCTCTTGAGTCAAAGGCTTCCAGATCCAGGGGCGGCTCCAAGTATGTTACCGCTGAAGAGGCCCCTCAGCAGACGGCTAAGCCGCCTGCAAAGTCTAGGCGCAGCTCCAGGTATGTTACCGCTGAAGAGCCCCCTCAACAAGCGGTCATTGCAAGGTCTAGGTACGGCTCAAGGTATGACACCGCTGAATGGAAAGTGGCCACAGGAGTGTCACCCATGGTCAATAGTCGCCTCAAGAGCATTACATCAAACAAGGGTGAAAAATTCGTCGATCACGCGAGGCACGCCAACAAGGCATTTTCATCAGCGCTTCGCCATGTCCCTGAGCAGCAAATCCAAGTGCCTCCTAGATCGATGCAAGTTTCCAAGTATGAGCCGCTGGCGAAGACTCCGGAGCGGCACGATAAAGCTCAAGCCCGTAGCATCATTCAGTTTCAAAGAGGTATCGCAGCTGAAGGCCCAAAGAAGACCAAGGCGGCCCAATGCGCTTATAAGCGGGAAAGTCAGCTATACGTAACAGCACCGGAACCGGCCAAGGTGAGAAAGACGCAGATGTATAGGTATGACACTGTCGCGCGAAATACGATGCGTTAGCTAGTTCATCTGCATGAGTCGCTCGTGTTTGACAAAATGTGAAACTCGCGCGGGTAGAGTGCTTCATGATGTTAGATGGATAGTGATGCACACAGACCAGGAGAGGTTGCTCGCAGATCTTGGTCGCTCGTGCAGCTTTGTTTTCTCATCTAGTTTGTTCATATTGCACGTCCTTAACGCGGTTACGTCGAAGTCCACTTGAGGACTCAGTAAACGATACCAACCATAGACGACCAAACACGAAACTAAAACAACATAAATTTGATGTCCTTGATATACTTATTACTCTTGAGGTCTTTTACAAAGGTGTACGAAACTCCTCGTTGTTTCACGTTATTTTGTTGTTTGCACGTGTTCTCATTTACCTTTTTTTCATTCAGAGCACTTTTAACAGTCAAAACCTTGTGCGATAGGCCATGTGTGCTGCACATACCACAGCAGCGCACATATCCTATCGTCATCAAATGAGCATCATCATTAGGTTGTGCAAACGAAACGCTTCAATATGTATACGCTAAGGCGTGACGAACAAAACAGCACATGTTGAAATGCAAGTCATGCGCCGCTGTTCCCACTAAAAGCGAGTGATCAGCATCTTAAGATGAGAGCAAAAAACGCCCGGGTAGGAAAAAAAGGCTATCAGAATGTATCCGTGCGTTTTCGCGCTGTACTTTACTTTCAACTCAAGCGAATTCTTGAGGTCAATGAACACTTCCGTCATCTGCACAAGAATCATTTGACGAAACTGCTCGGTTGGATTTCAGTTTCGGTGCCAGGGTTTTTGCTCATTAAAAATTATGTTTGAAGTTGCTAGCATCTGCACAATGAGACACGTGACATGAGCGTCTCGGTAACAGAAAATCGCCATTACTTTCACGTGGTCAAAGGAATTTGCCGAGTTGGCCCTTAAGACCGAGCCTAACCAGCTTGACCAAATCTATGTCCCGCAGGCTGGGTATGAGGTTGACCCTGATCTGGACAACCAGGACACGAACGTGTCGTGGCCCTGCATGTGCTGCACCATGGCGCTGTTTGTCACCATGTGCTTGCTTATCCTCTCGTTGCTCATCGAGTCGAGAGAGACCCTGACTTCCATGGAGACTACTACAACCACGAGCGCAGTCAACGAGTTCACCACAGCGGTCCGGCAGCAGCGCGAGATGATCGAATCCACAGCCTCTGAAGGAGACGTCCGCCTCTTCCAGAGCCGAGCAGCCGAAGGCGACAGATGTAACAGATCAGGGCGAGGAGGAGGACAGCGATGTGCCGACAACGCCGTCGGTGTCATAGCAAGCGGACGAGGATGAATACTCACGAGGCCCACGGGCCAGCATAAGTTTAAGCGTTTTCATTACTTTGGCACTCAGCACGGTGCCACGGAAAGTTACTACTGTCTGCAACTCCAGTATATACCTGGCAAATAAATTTTAAAAGCTTACGTCTCAATACTGTCAACGCCCTCAAAACACGACACCACTTACTGGAGGCTTTATCGCCGACACCGAGTCATTACAGAAATTCAAGACGAGCAACGGCACGGCCGTGTAATGATCTCAAGGAAACTAACAAAACAGATTTTTATCCGACATTCATGCAGCCTGCGCGGTCCTCTTGTGCGCTTACGTTCTGCAGGAAAGTTTATACCTAAGTTTATAGACACATGAGTGCTCTTCGCTAGAGTAATACCAGTGTCACACGGGCACACTGGAAGGCCTTCGAGTCGACGGCTTTCGAAAAGCCCGCAACTCTATCGACTCAAAATAGGATCTGGCGCTGTTACACCGCAGTTTTGAACGGCCGTTGAGTCGCCGAGTGATTTCGCAACATGGCGGCAACCAAAGCACCCGCTTCAATTCTAATTCGCACTAGTTGCTTGCTATTCGCACCGACGGCAAAAAACAAACTTGAAATTGAGCCTTCCATTAATCTCATGTACCGAAAGGGACAAAGTATGGGAACTTTTGCTGTAATTATTCAGAAAGCGTGCCGATTTTGACCCTGCTAAGTCCCTAGCGTGAGCCTCAAAAGTGGGTTGATCATAGACCACATGGTTCACTGTGCTTCCGTCATTCTCTTTCTGTGCAACGATATGCGAAACGCCATGAACAACGTCAACGTCGGCGCTAGTTGCAGCGGCAGCGCCACCACATTCTCTCACTCTAACTTTCATTGGGTTGTGTTGCCAAGTGAAACGAAACGGAAACTCGATGGGCAGCCCCCGCGATGCTTTCGCATCCCACCATGGTTGCCCGTAGGGGGAGATGACGTGTTTCTTTTCCTTTTTTTCGTTACCAATTACTTACTGACTGAAGCGCGCGCGCCACTTGTGATTTGCGCGTATCCGCTATGCTGTAGCCTGCTGCAGCTTGGATGCAGCAGCCCTTCATATGACAAGTAAGTGTGTGTTTACAATTAAAACGAATTCTTTTCGCCAGCGGGTGGATGGAATTCGTCGACGCAAGCGTCTCTACGCTCTGACCTCCCTTTTCAATACACCGCCGCGCACTACGGTAAGTACATGAACGCGGCTTCAACGCCCACGTTAGAAAGCTCGCTTTTCACGCAGGCTTTCTATCGAGAGTGCACCAGACCACTAACGAGAAAATACTGAGTGGCGAGCATTACAAAACAGGCTGGCGGAATGGCGTCATGTGGTGGTGGTGGTGAAAAACATTTATTGATAGTATTTACAGAGAGAGATAGGGGCGGCCTTAATGGCCGACCCTTTACAACCTCTAGGAGGGGTCCCGACTGCTCGCGTTGGAGAAGCGTTCACCGGCAACCCATATATATGTATATATATATATAGGCACTGGATCTTGACTTGCAATGAAATGCCGGTGGGAGATTTCACTTGTGCATAGTTGAACCATGAGGATTCGTAGCGTGCGCGTTAACTAAATTAATCCAGAACTCGGCACGATCTACGATGAACCTCCCGAGCTTCGCCCACTCACCATCATTCACTCCGTGGATATGCTGTAATTTCTTTCGCTATAGACCCTTTTCATAAATACGGCACCTGGTAGTGGGCTTTTCGTCAGTTTCGCTTTGCAAGGAATTATGGGTTCACGGGGCGCCATCATGAAGGCTTCGCTGTAGAGCGGGGGTAATAGGCCTCCCAAGCTGGGACAGAGGGCGCTGCGGCGCGCTTCCGAAAAGCGCCGTTTCGGCAGCTGGTACGATTTGCGGTCGCTTCGCTCTCTGCTCCCGCCCTTGCCTCCTGTGAGTGCGCCCGCCTTTTGCGCGTGCTAGCGCGTTCTTAGGCCGCCCAAGGCGCCTCTCACAACTCGCACGCGGTGTGTGGCTGCATATGCTGCGTCATGTGTCCGTTGCATGCCAGCTTCATGAAAATTTGTGGCACTGAAAAACATTTTCGGGCTTCCAATCTCAACATATACCACACTTTAAATACTGCAATTACGGGACCTAGTAGGTCGTTGAAGACGATGCTGTGTTCGTGGCTGCCAAGCGCGTGTGGATGACTACGTTACTGACGTGAAACTAGAGACCAGTTTTCAGTTGATAAAACGCATCGTGAAGTGGCGTCTGCTCGAAGCTGTAGGCGCAATAAATTGCAATTTCTTGTACGTTCGCTCGAAATTCCATCGGTTGCAGGCCACAACAGACTTCAAATTTATTATATGATTAGTATGAACCGTTCATATTGACGTCTACCTTGCTCAGTCGCTGGCAGCATTACAATACGCAATGCTGACAGCCGCGTACAAGCTCTGCCTCGAAAGATAGCGACATCTCATCGTCACATCATGCTGGTTTCATCTTTTTGAAGCTGATTTTGTCTGCATTGCAATGCGGCACGATAATCTCTAACGCCCACTGTGACCACGCATGTTTCCTGCAGTGTAAGCAATTATTTCAGACCATGTGCGCTTACAGTAATTGCGCTGTGCTTTAAAAGCCCAATTCGTCAACACCATAAAATGCGCCCTTCGATCGTGTGTGTTTCCCGTTACAATGTAATTTTTGATGATAAAAACAGCATCACACTTCGCAATATCTTTGCTGTTTTTATCGCTACCTTGCTTCACTCTACAGATACTTGGCCTACCTAGCCAAAGCGGCAGCTACATACCGCCAGTGGCACAGGCGCTTCCATGGCCAGCGTTAACACGCTCACTATGAACATCCAACAACTCAAGTTTTGTACTGAACAGCGACTAAAAGCTCATATATTCACCAGTTAATTAAGTAAAACTGCAAAAGAGCGGATACTCGGGCCAGTTGGTATGCATTAATGCATACCAACTGGCCCGAGTATCCGCTCTTATCACCATGAATTCATGGTGATAAGTGCGCACCTCTCTGTCCCTCTCTGTCCTGGTGCTGTGTTTGCGCACTTACCGCCATGAAGTAAAACTGCACCAGTACTCACGGTGGTTAATAACTGTGATGTATGGGGCCAACGTGTACCACTGCTGTCGTATTAAAAGTGGTAAGTGACCTAGCAAGCGCACTCTCTTCGAAATGTAAGACGAATATACCTTTCGCTTGACATACGCAGTTCTGTTAAAATACGATTGGCCATCACGCTTCTCCGTGTTAACTATTGATGATATCTTATGTTGCAAAAAGTGACACCAAGATAACGCGCGTGCAAGCATCACATCACTTTGCGATTTCCCGTGTTGGCCGTCTCTGCCAGGGAAACGGTGCCTGATTTTCACGGGCAGTTCTCGGCTATTCTTTCTTTTCCAAACCGCTGTGACAGCGCGCAAAGCATCTGTATTGTGTGCCTCCTTTCCGTACTGACAAAAGAACTGCACCACCCGGGCGAGAAACGCGAGATAAGAGCCTCCCGAAACACGTTTCTCCGCTCGTGCAATGCGAGTGCGCCCGTCCGAGCGACCGGTAGTTCCACCTCTCTCCGCTTCACTGCCGTACGGCGCTGCGCAAACTTGAGGTTGGGCTCCCTATGGCGCGAGTGTGCTGGCAGCTGGTTCCCGTGTGATCCGCCGAATATCATCGCCCGTGTTTGCTAAGGTGCTTTTTTTAAATGCGAAGCATTTCTTAGCGAACTTCGGCGACTTTGAGCGTATCTATCTATCTATCTATCTATCTATCTATCTATCTATCTATCTATCTATCTATCTATCTATCTATCTATCTAACCGCCTACGATTTTGTGCTCTCATGGCCGTTTCGCTAATGGGATGTTTACGAAAATTGGTATGCCACAACATGACTGCATGACGAACATAAATCACAGGTCACAACATGAAAATCATGATATGCATGTCATGAGCGGCATGATTTACATGCCACGGTCTTGGTGTTCTCCTGGCCGTTTCGCTAATGGGATGTATGGAAAATTGGTATGGCAAAACATGACTGCCTGACGAACATAAATGGCAGGTCATAACACGAGAATCATGATATTCATGTCATGAGCGGCATGATTTACATGCCACGGTCTTGGCGCTCTCCTGGCCGTTTCGCTAATGGGATGTATGTGAAAATTGGTATGGCACAACATGACTGCCTGACGAACATAAATGGCAGGTCATAACATGAAAATCATGATATTCATGTCATGAGCGGCATGATTTCCATACCATGGTCTTGGTGCACTCCTGGCCGTTTCGCTAATGGGATGTATGCGAAAATTGGTATGGCACAACCTGACTGCATGACGAACATAAACGACAGGTCACAACATGAAAATCACGATATGCATGTCATAAGCGGCATGATTTACATGCCAGGGTCTTGGTGCTCTCCTGGCCGTTTCGCTAATGGGATGTATACAAAAATTGGTATGCCACAACCTGACTGCCTGACGAACATAAATGGCAGGTCATAACATGAAAAGCATGATATTCATGTCATGAGCGGCATGATTTACATGCCATGGTCTTAGTGCTCTCCTGGCCGTTTCGTTAATGGGATGTATACGAAAACTGGTATGCCACAACCTGACTGCATGAAGAACATAAATGACAGATCATAACATGAAAAGCATGACATGCAGGTCATGAGCGACATGATTTACATGCCACGGTCTTGGTGTTCTCCTGGCCATTTCGCTAATGGGATGTATGGAAAATTGGTATGGCAAAACATGACTGCCTGACGAACATAAATGACAGATCATAACATGAAAAGCATGACATGCATGTCATGAGCGGCATGATTTACATGCCACGGTCTTGGTGCTCTCCTGGCCGTTTCGCTAATGGGATGTATGTGAAAATTGGTATGGCACAACATGACTGTCTGACGAACATAAATGGCAGGTCATAACATGAAAAGCATGACATGCAGGTCATGAGCGGCATGATTTACATGCCGTGGTCTCGGTGCTCTCCTGGCCGTTTCGTTAATAGGATGTATACAAAAATTGGTATGCCACAATATGACTGCATGGCGAGCATAAATGACAGGGGATAACATGAAAATCGTGACGTGCATGTCACGAGCGATATGACTTACATGCCACGCGTTTCGTTAATCGGACATATACGAAAATTGGCATGCCACAGCATGACTGCATGACAAACATAAATGGCAGGTCATAACATGAAAATCATGACATGCGTGTCATGAGCGACTTGATTTACATGCGAAGGTCTTGGTTCTCTCCTGGCCGTTTCGTTAATGACATGCATACGAAAAATGGTATGCCACAACATGACTGCATGAAGAACATCACTGACAGGTCACAACGTGAAAATCATGATATGCATGTCGTGAGCGACATGATTTACATTCCACGCGTTTCGTTAACGGGATGTATACGAAAATTGGCATGCCACAACATGACTGCATGAAGAACGTAAATGACAGGTCATAACATGAAAACTCTGACGTGCATGTCATCAGCGATGTGATTTACATGCCACGGTCTTGGTGCTCTCTTGGCCGTTTCGTTAATGGGATGTATATGAAAATTGGTACGCCACTACGTGGGTGACTGCATGACGAAATAAGTGCCAGGTCATAACATCAAATCATGATACGTCTGTCATGAGTGGCATGATTTACATGCCACGGTCTTGGTGTTCTCATGCCGTTTCGTTAACGGGATATGTACGAAAATTGACATGCCACAACATGACTGCATGAAGAACATTAATGACAGGTCATAATATGAAAATCATGACATGCATGCCACGAGTGTCATGATTTACATGCCACGGTCTTGGTGTTCTCCTGCCGTTTCGTTAGTGGGATGTATACGAAAATTGGTTTGGCACAACATGACTGCATGAAAAGCACGTGTTGTTCGTGTTGTTCACTGCTCACCTTGTGTCCGTGCCTTGCACGCGTCTTCTTTTGACTATGGACTGTTACCAACTCGCTCAACTTTCTGTCCTTATGACTGCATGACGATCATAAATGACAGGTCATAACATGAAAATCGTGACAGGCATGTGATGAGTGGCATGATCTAATTGCCACTCGTTTCGTTAATGGTATGTATACCAAAATTGCTATGGCACAACATGACTGCATGACGAACGTAAATGACAGGTCATAACACGTTAGAATCATGACATGCGTGTATAAGCGGCATGGTTTACATGCCACAGTCATGGTGCTCTTGCGGCCGTTTCGTTATATTCATATGTACCAAACTCGGTATAGCGAGACAACAATGCAAACCCATTTTACGTTCCTGATTCGTGCTTCGCATTTCCTTGATTCCCATCACTGCACGTGGGATCTGCCAATTTTTTGCAGTGTTTTCGTGCCCCCGAAGTGCTTCTTCTCTACAGTGAGTGGTATATATTGTGCCAACTAAAGGGTTGGTCGGGCAGAGTGGCTCGGTCGCAGGACGATGATAAACCTGCAAGTGTGCGTTGTCAACGTCTGCGGCAGCGTGTACCATCAACACCTGGCACCACCCGAACGAGAAAAAGGGCTCGCCGTATTTTGGCGAGGTTTGCGTTGCATATCAACTTTTCGTGCTTCCTAAGAACAAGAAAGGCGAGTCGCTACAGTTCTGTGCGTACACATAAACATGCTGCCGGTGCTGTGTACGCAGCGATGTGTGTGTTCGCACTGTTTACGGATGTTTTCGTTTTTTTTTTCTCCCGCAGGGAACACCGAGGGGGCACCATTGTATTTTGAGGGTCATCGTACACGTTCCGTAGCAGGAAAGAAGTATTTTTCAATAAAGTTCATTGAGGAAAGCTTGGTTGTTTTTGTTAGTCATTTGCTGGGCCCCTCCGAACGGCATGGACTGGTGTCCGCGTAGCTTGTTGGCAAAAAGCTTACAGAACGTGACCGCAGGTAAAAAGAAGAATAATCGATCTGAGAATTAATATGATGAATAACGCTTTTCTAAACCTTAGTGACGAACTCTGCAAGAGCATTTGGCGAGAATACTGCGTAATCACTTTCCTGGCAAGACTGTCAACCTTTCTTGCATGCACCGATAAATGCTGTCGTTATTAACGGTACTGTTCGTGGCTGTCGTCATCGCCTAGGAAATGCACGCATCCTTATTTTTGTTTGCAGCGTATTATATTTGCCGTGGCCCTTGGCTCCGGCGGCCCTAGCGAACCTTCAGACTCGTGCATCGCAATCCACGACATGTAAAAAAGAACAATAAAAAGGAAAAGAAAGCACAGCTTGCCCCACTGAAACGTTCCTATATGCAGCGTGTTTACGAATGAGAGCCCATCGACAAGTGCGTTTTTACTTATTTAGTGTAGGGAGGCGTTTCTTTACAACTAGGTTTTTAAAACTTGAAGCCGTACGAGGCTAGGCTTTAGTGCATTCTTGTCGGTAGGGGAAAAACCGTCGACCGATCTCAGAGGTAATGAAAAACCTTTTGACGTGCAGAAAGCTTCGGACATTCCACCCCTTATAATAATACACCAGACAAGAATCGGTTCAAATAGTTTGGGCTACAAGAGTTAGGTTACAACTTTAAGTGACTCAGCAGCGGCCGTCTGTGGATATAAACTTGGCCATTAATCTATAAGTTTGTAGCAAAACGAATTAGTGCACATGCCTCCATAATCACAAAGTTATGGTCATGGCCATTACGATATAGTAAAAGTAAATACACGCGCCCTTTTCTAATCGCGTGTGGTGCACCACAGCTCCTCTGGCTTCTAATTAAATTTATAACACCGTTCTTGCCACGGCAACCTCAGTGGTAGCACATCGGACGTTTGGATTATCGTACAACAGCTTCGAACAGTTAAGCACCCCAATAACAAACAGGAGCAATTCCGTATTCGGTGGTGCTGAAGTGTCATGTACTCGCGCTTTGACATTCGCCGGCTCGCGTCGTCTGCTAGTCTGCCCTCATCATGGCAGCTCGCTGTAGTTCGCGCGTTCGGCGCTAGAGGCGCCCTTTTATGAAAAGGGTCCATTGAGCGTTGCACTAGCTTTGGCTGCAGTCGAGGCTGGTTATCTTTCTTGCTTTTGTTCTCACGAGTGAACAAGTTCGCGGCCGGGTACGCGGGAAACAAAACCACAACTGCAGAAGTAAATGGCTTGTGCACAATTTGCAAGCCAGCGCGAACCAATCCGAAGCCTGTACTTCCCATAATTGCCATGGTGGTTGAACGATCGCCGCGCCAGATGGCCCTCTAGTTTACAGTATGAAACTCTATGTATGGCAGTGACGGGGTATTCGCTCCATAGTCGGATACAACTCAAGCCTGCATTGAAGCCCCTCCAACGCCCTTATAACCGCCAGCCACTGTACCTCCGCGAAGCTTCAAACAGTTCCTTCATTGAACTTTCCATGTTAACAAAATAAAGCGAGGGTGTCAACCACAGTGGATAGGCGCATAAATTTCGAAGTCTTCATTCGTTTATTTATTTATTTTATTTTAAGCATACTGCTAGCCTCACATTTGAGGCTTTGCAGGAAAGGGGATGAGACAGATATTCAAAAGCAAAAACAATTCAATAAGGCGCTCACCCAAGTTCACTTGAACCGTACAAAACATATACTAACTAGAGTAAACTGTACAAATGCTAGAAGAATGAGAAAAGCAACAACAAACAGCACGTACGTTAGAAAGTTTAACGCTCAAAGAAAAGCAATAAAAGAAACTGTACAGTCACTACGGTAGACACAATAAAAATAAAGAATAAATAAATAGATAAATAGGCAGTCGTTATACTAGACACAATGTTCCACAAAAACAAGGGCGTTTAGCTCGGGAACTGGTTGTGTCCGAGTATAGTAAATAATTACTGGCATTAATCTTCATGCCGCCATTGAGAAGAAGAAAAAGAAACTCAAGACGAAGTAGTCTGGCTCAATTTCTTAAGTGGGGAGTTTAGCTTTCATGACGGCGATACGTATTAAAGCTAAAATCTAAGTGCTTTCCTTTGTACACGTTCCAGTTTTGCTATGTACTGCTTACGGAAGGAAAACCAACATACTATTCCATACTGCAATATTCGGCGAACGAGTGACGTGTATGCTAGGCGTTTAGTATCTACAGACGCGCATCTAAGCGAGCGTTTTAACGAGTACAAAGCTGCCAGTCCTTTGTTAACAACATATGTTAGCTACTTGTTCCGTTTGAGCTCTGATGAAATTATGACACCTAAATATTTGTACTCTTCTGCTTTCTTCCACATCTTTTCTTCTAAACAATACGGGATGTTCATGGGTGCTCTTCTATTCGACGCTGTCATAGAAACCGCTTTTTCTGCGTTAGTCACCATATTCCACGTATGACACCATTGTGTTATATGCTCAAGGGCTCTGTTCAAGATTATCTGGTCTTCACGGCAGGTTATTTCCTTATAAATGATGCAGTCATCTGCAAACATTCTTACTGTTACATTACAGTTCTTAGGCAAATCATTGATAAAAAGAAGAAAAAAAAATCACCGCCCAAGCACTCCGTACAAATGGTTCACCAGCGAAGCTGAAGTGTGCGGCGCCGGTGTTTAGCAGTGGGTTCAACCCGACATAGACGTCGCAGCCGAAGCCAAAGTGCCGCTGGAGAAACTGTCGCTGAAAGCGGGCGTTCGGCCCGCGAACGCGCTCCCGCAATCATCACGTCGACGCTGTTCTGCCCGCAACGCTGCTGCTTCGGCGCGCCGTCGTTGCAAGCGTTTGACATCGCGAGCTAACATCCGTGACTTACCCATGCGGAAGCTCTCAGTCGAAGCTGATGCGCGCGTGCTCGGCGCCACGGCTGCGACAGGATGGACGACGTCACTCACGGGCCAGCCAATGGCACGCACGCTTTGGTACGGCGCAGAGAACGACGCCACTGGAAGGCGCAGCCAATGGAGACCGCGCGCGGTCCACGGACGAGCGGTTTTTCGTTTCTCCTAGCCATGAACAGCTTTCGCAGCAAAAAGCACAGGAGCTAAACCAGCCCCTTGTGGGACGCCAGACAGCACGTCACCGTGATCCGAGGAGTGGTCTCTGTAGTAAGCATACTGACGTCGTCCTGCAAGATTGCTTTTTATCCATTTGGTAATATGGTTATCGCCAAGATAACGGGTAAGTTTCGCCAAGATAACGGGCAAGTTATCGCCAAGTTAACGGGTAAGATAACGGGTAACTTTGGATGGGAAGCCCGATGGAATGCTTTGGATAGATCTAAGAATATTATATCGGCTTGGCCACATTTGTTTATTGTAAGTGCTAAGTCGTGGATTGTCTCAATCAGTTGAGTAGTCGTGGATACTCCCTTCCGAAAGTCACGCTGATTAGAGACAATTAAATTGTTTTTTTTCTACAAATGATATAATGTGTTTCAGGATTACATGTTAGCGTGGAACATGGGAAGGATAATTCTTTACTGAGCTGAAATCAAGCGTTTGCAATGCGAAAATCCCGCGCAAACACAAGCACCACAACCCGAGTTTATCAACACAGTTAAGTGAGGTTTCACGCGTAAAGAGGGCTTGGAAGCGAAATGAACTGTACCGCGGCCTTTTGCATGTGGAAACGTTGAGACTCCGTACATTTTAAATGCGAGGCATTTCTTAGCGAACTTCGGCGAGTTTGAGCGTATCTATCTATCTATCTATCTATCTATCTATCTATCTATCTATCTATCTATCTATCTATCTATCTATCTATCTATCTATCTAGCCGCCTACGATTTTGTGCTCTCCTGGCCGTTTCGCTAATGGGATGTTTACGAAAATTGGTATGCCACAACACGACTGCATGACGAACATAAATGACAGGTCATAACATGAAGATCATGACAGGCATGTCATGAGCGGCGTGATTTACATGCCACGATCTTGGTGCTCTCATGGCCGTTTCGCTAATGGGATGTATGCGAAAATTAGTATGGCACAACATGACTGCCTGACGAACATAAATGGCAGGTCATAACATGAAAAGCATGACATGCATGTCATGAGTGACATGATTTATACGCGACGGTCTTGGTGCTCTCCTGGCCGTTTCGTTAGTGGGATGTATACGAAAATTGGTATGCTACAACATGACTGCATGACGATCATAACATGAAAATCGTGACATGCATTTCATGAGCGGCATGATCTACATGCCACTCGTTTCGTTAATGGGATGCATATCAAAATTGCTATGGCACAACACGACTGCATGACGAACGTAAATGACAAGTCATAACGTTAGAATCATGACATCCCTGTATGAGCGGCATGGTTTACATGCCACAGTCATGGTGCTCTTACGGCCGTTTCGTTAGCTTCATATGTACCAAACTCGGTACAACGAGACAACAATGCAAATCGATTTTACGTTCCTGATGCGTGCTTCGCATTTTCTTGATTCCCACTGCACATGGGATCTGCCAATTTTTTGTCCACGTCTATCGTGTGCCTCATGGCTTATACCTATGACAGGACTCAATAACAGCAGACGCTCCGCAGCTACCGAAGGCATAAACACGGCGCCATTTTGAAAAGGTCGCATGACGACGATTTCGTTTGCTTCTGTGATTGGCTGGCGGAGTAACACCGACGCACACGGTCTGTCTGCCGTTGTTGCCAACTGCTGTTTTTTAACGCGAAAGTGTATTATGCCGGTGTCCACCAAGAAATCTGTGACGCACTTCCGTAACGGAAGTGGATATCTGAAAACATTAATGCTGGCGTCACATGGGCGTTTCGAAGGTCTTCGAACCGACAGTCCATCGACTCAAAGGTCAAGTTTGAGCTGCTACACGGGCAGTTTCGATGGCCGTCGATTTGATAGCCTATCGAGTCAACGGAGCCCCCTACAACTCCTTCGAGACTTCGAAGCCCGTTGAACGACGGAAGCGGAAACGGCGCGAATTCCGAGACTTGGCGCACCGGCAGCGCCCGCGCGCATTAGTTTCGGAGGCCACGGTCATATTTATGGCGTTCTACATAGGCGTGCGTAGGAGTTTTCATTGGGGGGGGGGAGGCTGGTTTAACCAGAACGCCCCCTCCCCCTTCTATCAACGTACTCCCACTGATGTCCTTCCGTTCATATTGCAGTGCTGCGACGAGATATGGTTATGAAACGTTTATTTCAACAACATTGAACTGTTACATATGCAAAATATTATTAAGCCGTTGGTGTCACTTGTGAAACATCCGCAAAGAAAGGCAGTCCCTGCGCAGCTGAGGCGTCAGTGACACAACGCGCGTACAAAGTATTTTATTCTTTCTAAACGAGAGAGATACGACACCTATGCCACCTTTAAGAGCACAGAATATTTTAAAATGTTGCTTCAACGTGACTCTGCTAGTATGAAAAATATTGGAACGAGCAGAGATATAAGGTTAAATAGGAAGGCCGTTTTATAATAACAAGGATGATGCCGGCACAGCCCTAATCGCGGACCAAGAGAGACCACCCCACCACGTCGTCTCCTTCGTCTTCCTAGCGATCGTCGTCTTCCTTTCGTGTACATACAGGGCAAACGCGTGGGTGCACCTACACATGGCGAAAGCTGTCATATGGTGTCTGCAACGTTCATGCAGGGGACGAAAAACGCCACCCAATACACAACGTAATGGCAACGCTTAAAAGCACGAGAATATACCGCATATTAAAAATACGAGAAACAGCAGGTTACAATATTTAGTAATTATTGAAAATAAACACTATGACATGTCATTTTCTTTTATTCTGAGCATCCAAATGTACAGTTGATAATCTTTCTTTCTTGCGCTTGATAGAATTATGTAATAGAAACAAGGGCTAAATTACTTTTTTTGTACAAGATAACACGCACGCATTATGTCATTCTCTACAAATAGTATATAAACTAATGGATATGTTATATGGTCGTAAAATATTTTATGATTAGATTACTAAAAATGTGTAGCACGTGGGAGATGTAGTACTTGTCACCAATCGTGAAAAGTCTAAAGCAAAAAATCTACGCAAATTTTGTCGCGAACTGTTCGATAACTGACTCAGAACTTGTTGACAATGCAATCTGTTGCTCAACGAACGGTAAAAGCTGCCACCGAAGCCGTTCATGACTCATAGTTGATGTCATCTTTGTTTTCACAATGGCGAGCTTTGAAAACGTCCACTCACATGAGCAGTAGTGCTGCAACGTCTTACAGCTGCAAAGTCGTTAAGGATTTTCAAAAGTCCTTATAAACTAACGCTCCTAAGCCGTTTTCTTGCAACCAGTCTAGCCATTCATTACAGTCACTGAGCTTTATGTGCTCTGTGCTAACCTGTACCTTCAGTAAGTGGAGCTCAGCCCGCAAGCTGTCAGACTCCGCGTCAAAATACTTAGTGACAACGTCTATCTCCTCGCCATTGGCAGTGAGGCGCAGAATGTCCATTACTGCAGATACGAGAACGACCGTCCCCTGCGTGAATCTTGTCTCAATTCCTTCAACGAAAGCATCAAGCATGTGGTAAAAAACGCTGACGTGGAGCTCCTCCTCCTCTGTTTCGTGAAAAAACTGACTGGCGAAGTTCACGTCTGCGCGTCTAGACACTTTCCTCTGTCTCACAGCAGAAATACTGATCCCGCGAGTCTGGCATATCTCTGTGGCACCTTGAAACACCTTTGCAAATGTACTCTCGTCCAGCCTCATTTCCTTGAGATCTTCTTAGAGATTTTTCACTCCCTGGAACGCAGTAAAAAGATTTATTTTTGCTAAACTTAAGGACCATCTGCAGCACAGGATGGGCCATAGTAGTGGGCTCAAACGCGGCCTGCAGCACTATACTACCAATGCTATGCCTAAATTACCTAACTTAGGTAAAAAAAAAAAAGGAGTGACCTTAATTTAAGGCCGGGCGGTCCCATGCCGCCCATTTCCCACAAGGGTGGGTGACCTCCCAAGCGTACAGTACCTTCCAACAGCCGAGCACCAGGCGGAAGCGCGCTTGTCCCTATTTTACCGGTAGGTACCCGGTGGCAGTGGCGGATGCCTCCCTGCCTACCACAGCAAGGCGGACGCTCAACTATTTCACCAAGGCCGTGGTGGGTAAGGTGTGCCCAGGGGACCTGCCACGTCCTTATGGGGCCACCTTTCGAGATAAGTACACGTAAACCGAGCGCCAGGTGTGTACTCCTCTACCCGTTTTTAAACCGGTGGGTGTCCGGCCGGCACTGGGATTTGAACCCGGTACCTACCGCATCGGAAGCGGACGCTCTACCATTGCGCCACCGTTGCGGAGGCGCAATTACCTAACTTAGGTAATTTAGGCAGAGCATTTGTGGTACTAGGAAATTTATTTATTTATTTATTTATTTATTTATTTATTTATTTATTTATTTGGTCCCTGGAAGCACGCTAATGTGGCCGCGGGATGATGCAGCCAATGTACGAGACACAAAGCGCGAATTTGAAATCCTTCCTTAACAAAACTGGCGGCACTGGGTATCACAATTCTGACATCGTATAAAATATCTTCACTCGATGAGTACCCGTTTCACTCGTAACAACGCTGTGCACATTCAGCGCATCAATTTTTGTGGCGGAAAACTCAAGTGCAGGAAATGCAAGTTTGTATTGTTAAAGCAGCGGTCAAGCAATACCCTCCGATCTACTTTGAGATCTATTGAAGGAATTGTTACGTATTGCCTGTGGTCGTTACAAAAAAAAAATCCACGCATTTCCACGGAGTGAATGATGAGTGGACGAAGCTCCAGAGGTTCATCGGTAAAAACCGTGAATCTTCCGTGAATCTTGCCCAGTACATCATCAAAGACGTGACAAACACTGTGCGTATATATACAAGAAATTGTGTATATATACAAGAAGCTGGAGATCATTCTGTGCTACCGTAAACCACCCGTGACATTTCCCACTCATGCATGTCACACACGTGATGTCATTTATGCTCCTGGTCTTTATGAGATTCCTGCGCTCCCACGTCGTAGATCGTACCGAGTTCCGGATTAATTTAGTTAACGCGCACGCTACGAATCCTTATGGTTCAGCTACGCACAAGTGAAATCTCCCACCGGCACTTCATTGCAAGTCAAGATCCAATGCCTATATATATATATATATATATATATATATATATATATATAGGCATTGGATCTTGACTTGCAATGAGGTATATATATATATATATATATATATATATATATAGATGGGTGGCCGGTGAACGGTTCTCCAGCGCGAGCAGTATTTTTCGATCAAGAAACTCGCTAGAGGACGCTGCCTGCGTCAGCGTTGTCTCTCGTGTGTGACGGCGCGTTCTCCTTCTTTGCGAGCTGGTAGAGCGTTCATCGAAGAAAGAGCGTTTCCACAGTCAACGCGCGCCTTTCGATCTCTCTCCCTCTCTCTCTCTCTCTCACAAGACAGCAGATGGAAGAGTGAGAGAGCTCGCGCGCCGGGACGCACGCGCCGAGGGCGAGCGCGATCCTCTGGGCGCGCCGCGCCGCTAAAGTCTTTTCAGGGACTTCACGCACCGCAGCACCGCAGCGCCATCTCGTGATCATTCTGAGACCTAGAGGTGGCTACTACGACAACGACGCCGGACAAGCCTATGCCCTAAGGAGCTTCGCCCCTAAAAACTTCACTGGGAGTATTACCCCAGGAACGCACAAATGTCGTTTGCGATCTAGCACGCCTCCTCCATGCAGACGACATCACGCCGGCTAGAGCCCGATGCTGCGGTCCCCCCGCCTGGCGGCAAGCACAGAAAAGGTGGCGCCTACCATGCACAGCGGGAGCGGAGAGTTTGAGAACTGATTATTCTAGTAATGTTGCCTTATACTTCCAGGTGCTCTGTATGCATCAGCGTCCCAAACGCTTTCAAAATCCTTTGCTTTGTTAATCTTACTGACACCAAGCAGCTGGTGAGGGGCTCGGAGGATCAAGTTACGGCTGGAATACAATTCGGCTGCGAATTGACGCCGATGGATTCCTGAAGCTGCAAGTAATGATCGCGCCAATGGACGGCCGAGACTTGGCCGCAAATGTTTAGAGCGATTAATCTCAATCATATGTCAATGTTCAAGGCATAGGTAGGTAGGGGGTATGTAGTAGACTTTATTCAAATCACATTAAAGACAATAAATAAAAAACAGCGTCGAGAAACGGAGCGCACAATTGTTAAGTCATTTAATGACTGCGCACGGTTGACATGGTGTATGTGAAGTTTTGTTGACATACACGGAAGCTCGTTTTCATAAACGTTCATTCACAATACAGCATCGGGAAACCTGCAACTTGCGCCGTATGTTTATAGAGCTAACAACCTGATGCTCTTATATGAGTGCATTTTACACGATTTTCCGGAGACGCGCAGCATACGCGCGCTGGTTTGGAACTAAGTAATGTGTACGCTCAAACCGCACCATCGAGTTACCCATGTTCCTTCTCTCGTAGAGTCACTTCCGTCTGAGAACAGTAACACATCCAAAAGGAGATCGATAATGTTCTCTCGATAGTGGGTGCACCATAGGCCTCTCCGTTAAATATCTGTTAAAAATGTGCGTGTCTTAAACTTGGTAGTATATATAGCCTTACCGCAAGCCCCCCCCCCCCCCCCCCCCAAAAAAAAAAAAGCCACGGTGGTCTAGTGGCTATGGTACTCGGCTGCTGCTCCGAGGTTCCCGGGATCGAATCCCGGCCGCGGCGGCTGCATTTCGATGGAAATGTTGAGGCCCGTGTGCTGTGCGATGTCAGTGCACGTTAAAGAACGCCAGGTGGTCGAAATTTCCGGAGAGCTCCACTACGGCGTCTCTCATAATCACAGCTGGTTTTGGGACGTTAAACTCCACAAAATCAATCAGTCTTACTGCAAGGAAAGCGACTCACATTCGCGGTAATACAAAAGAAGCCTAGACGGCGATTACATGTCTGTTGACCAGAATTAGAAACACGTGCACGCAGTGAAAATACCGGTGATAAAGACGTTTGCACGGCGGTGACGGTATTTTTTTTTTTTGTCATCGCTCACATGTTCATGGTATTTAATTCAAAATGGGGTTACGCTATTCCTGACGTTATCAAGAATTCCTGCTGCGTACACAGCGACACTTAGCAGTGGGAAAACATCGCAGATAGCAGCCGAGGTATGCACGCGCGAAGAACTAACATAGGGCGCTTACGGGGATGTTGACAAATGACGCACTGACACATCAATTATCCCTCACTTGTTTTGTAATATACTTGTTTTTAAATGCAGATTTCAAGAGTATTTGGTTGCTCCTTTCACGAGTTACTCTTCTCTGAACAGTATCTGAACAGTGCAATTCCCGAAGTTGGCGTCGCATCATTATCAGCGTGGTCAGTAAACCACAAGTGCCCTGAAACGCATGGATCACAATTTCTTCGTATCACTAGCGGACCGATTCAGCCGTACTGCATGAAGCGTGTAGTCCATTGTAAGGTTTCAAGCATACGCAGCGCTACAATATCAATAAGCTTTAGCGCAACGAGTCAATGAGTCCCGTAAAACAAACAGTACATCTAACTTGCAGAATAAGTTCAGGAGGAAAAGCAGTGTTACGAAAAAGTGTACCAATAATTGCCAGTGGCGTCATTGATAAAAGGTGGTTCACTTAAGTAGTTGTACAAATGATAAGAAAATTTCAGATCTGAATCGTTCACGCCAATCAAAACAAATAGCCCAGTTAATTTTTGATGGTCTTCCTTCGTGATGGTTCCGATTACCGCGGCGACATGTTGAAGGACGGAGTCTGCGCCAAGATGTCCTCACAACAAAAACACACAGGTTAATTTAGACTGGCTGTACAATATTTAAAAAACTTGGTCTGGGCGGCCAGTACTGTCAGCAGACATCATGACAACACAACTGGGCTCAAACCACAACAAGTGGTTCGTTCCGAGCCCTTAACGTTTGCTCTCATAACGGTATAAGCACCAAGCTTTACAACTTCATCTCTCGACCAGAGGCGGCACCAAGCTCGACTTCTGTCCACCTTGCCGCGTCTGCGACCCGAGTTAGCGCTAAGCTCCCCCCTGTCTTCTCTGTTTTCCCATTAAATACATCCGATCGCTTCTGCGACCGCCTTCTGGGACCAACCCATATGCAGCACTTCACCAATAAAACCCGTGTTCACTCTCTTTATCAGAGCTTACGGTTACGCGTTCGCGTTCCCACACTTCGAACTTCTGGCTCCACCGAGCTTCTGCGAAAGATAGCATCGGGTACTAATCATGTAATGAGTTAGCAGAACTGCGCAGCAGGGCCGAATTGCCACTCTGTTTACCTGGCGGCATGCATCCAAGCCGCCGATTGAACAGGACTGCCTGAAAGGTGTATTGTCATCGAAAGCACTTTCCAGCATTGCCACGGCGCGGTCATCTCCGCCAAACGGGCGACCCCTTGGCAACAATCGAGCGCGCAGAAAGGTCAAAGGATTAGTTCGACAGGGAGCCCCCGTTGTTCTTGCCAGCGGCTCTCCCCCTTTTGTTCCTTTCTCAGATGCCGCATTCACTCCAAAAATGCTCTACAGTCCCACGGTGGAGATACCTGTCACCAGCCATGTCCCCACCGCTGTGCAAGTGTGGAATCGGCACATTACCGACCGCGGGCGTAGACGGGACAAAGCCGCCACCCTTCTTGCGTACTGCGTAAATACAAAGACGTTTCTACCGGAAAGCCATGCGCTAGGCCGCCGTCGCCTACTCTTCCCGTCGATCTACCGCCGAACATAACATACCCCCTCCTTCCACTCCGTGAAGATGGTCGAATAGGGAAGCTCTGTTAGTAACACCGAGACGCTCTTGTAGGTACAGATCAAGACGCTCTCGAAATATGGGTGCTGTTGTAGATGTAAACCAAGCAGGAAAGCGCACACCCATTTTGGGGGATCGGCCAAGAGCCACGTAGACGGTCTTCCCAAACAGGTCATCCTTTCGTCTTTGTTCTTGCCATTGTTTCTTTCTAGCTTTCCTTGTCTTAGCATGCTAGAAATTCTACCCTAATGAAGAACTTCGGATTAATGTTGAGCTGTGGTTTATTAGCGTGCGTGTGAATGCAGTCACTCACGCGCTTATTTCTTTCTTACTTTCTCTCCCGTTCGATCAGCTCCGCTGCTTCCTCAGTCTTCGCACCATTAGTGCGTGGCCTCTCCAAATATTTTTCTTTCTTAATTGCGATTGTGCGCTATCAAATTGCAACCGCGGCTGCGGCGTCGAACCTTCAACTTCCAGCTAAACATAGAGAAACGAACAATTAACACACAGACAAGCCCACTCACTTCCCGTAGAACAAGAAGTTTTCTGAACATCGCACGTTGCGCTGCATTCGGGATCGGCCCACTATCATGTAGCAGTGGCTGAGGGCAAGAGTCGTTCAAGCGCCAGAGATGAAAGAAGTGCGTGCACAAAGCTTATGCCTGAAAAAAAAAAGAACAACACTTTACCTGTTTTGCTGGTACAAGCGCACGAACAGTACACATAGCTTCTGTTTTTATTTTTTATTTTTCTCTGTTTTCCTTTTCTATAAATTATTATTAATTTATTATTATTTTTATTCATCACATTGCGGTATTCGCAGAATACCAACTAAAAGTTAAACATATCAGGTCTAAGCCAGTTCCCCAATATGGGTATGCGCCATATATGAAGGATCATCATCATCAGTGCCACACATAGTTCTTATACCACAACCACGTTGTAGTGGTTGGAGGGTAAGAGTGCCGCCATGTAATAGTCGGTCGAGGGCAAAGGTGGGTTCGATTTTACCTCCTGCGTCACATCAGTCACGGATATCGGACCGCTCACAGCCTCGACCTAGAGCATCTTCGCTGCTAAAGTATTTCATAGGTCTTTGCAATGGTTGGTTTACAGATCTCAAGCCTAACGCGAACGACAACCTCTTACGGTCACCAACGTTCAACTTACGCTGTACGATATGTTTATGCGTCACCAACTAGTCCAATTAGCCAACGCGCCATGCTCCTGTGGAATCGCTTGTAGTGGGCATGTCTCATTGCTCGAGAGCTACAAGAAGACGATCGTAAAAATGCCGCCGTCGAAGCGCAAGGACTCGTTGCCTCCGCGGCCCAGCTTCTCTGCTCCCGCATTCGGTTCACTGGAATTCCCCAAAATTCCGGTGTGGGTGTCTCACACGCAAGTGCCGGAAGATCCACCGAGCGCCCACTATTCGGTGACGCCGTCGCCCACGGCCTCTCTCATCTTCAACCCATGGAAGAGATGGCCGTACGGCGATCCATACATGTCATCACCACGGACAAGACACGCCTACCGAGGCGCAGTCAGGGACGATACTGTAGGATCTGCTGGAGGACGGCGAGCAGAGCCAGACGCGTCCTTTATTCGACATTCCATGGTCTTCGTCTCGGCGCTCGCCATCGCTGCCTGCGTCCTGGGATTCCTGGTCACCGCCGGGAAGCTCGCCGTAAAGGATAGGGATCTCAAGGACGATGCCACGGAGCTTCACGTGCACGTTACTGACGCGGCCACTTCCCAGAGCCACAGAACCTCCAAGAACGTAAGGGGTGGCGACGTAGAAGAGCGCGCCAGGATCGGCGTACCGGAAGAAAATGCCGAATACCGTAGTCACAGTACGACGGCAGCCAGCTATAAAGCGAAAAATGGTATCATCGACGTTGTTGACAAAACAGGTTCATCGAATCCGGAACACGTCGAGCGCGCCACGGTTTCTGTTAACTCTGCTATCGACGAGACGACGGCTTCTAGCCACGTGACCTCCGCAACCGGCGTGCATTTTGGCAGCGTACGGACACTTAATACAGCTCTCCTTTCTCTTAATGCAACCGGAACAGTTCGCATCACTAAAGTTTCTGAGAAATAATTCAGGCAAAGCGAAGCGTCTCTCCACTTGTGCCAACGCTGTTCGCCACGCCGGTGTTATAGAAGCGAATGTTCGAGGTCATCGTGTTAAACATATCGTTTCCTTGCTTACGCTTAGCACAACGCCACTTTACCTAGCAAGGGAATGTTAGCTGCAGTGGAGTCTACGCCAAACAACTAAGTATGGCTACGCAGTGGCGTAGCCAGCATTTTCTTTTGGACGGCCGGGCAGAGTTATAGGGTGGGCGGAATGTACGAGGAGGAGATCTTCCTTTACACGAAGTGGAGGATGGGCAGGCTGGGTGTTGCCGAATGTCTCCTTATGCTCTGTACCTCCTGCAGATAGAAATCTCGGGAGAGGACCTCAAGATCAATCAGCAGAAACTTGAGGCCCTCTTTGTCGATGCTGCCAGATATCAAGGTGGGGATAAGTTCGCTATTTCGGTCGTTGACGCGGGAGGCAACATGGTTAATGCAGCCTTTGCTTATACTAAGACTGCCCACGTGGCGGAGGAAGCGGCGATCGCTCTGGCTCTTCACAGCGCAAAAGCTCCTGCTGTTGTCTACTCGGACTCGCGCACGGCAGTTAGATCCTTCTCGAGCGCCCTCGTGTCTGAACAGGCGAACAATATTGTGACGAAAGCACGGCAACGAACACGGGAGAGCAGCGAAGGGGGGTACCACATCACGTGGTTCCCAGTCCGCCTCGATGGCTCAGTTAACCCGCTCGGATGTAATCCTAACGAGCAGGCTCATCGGTTAGCGCGCGATTTCACGTACCGCGCTGCCGCGGATAGCCACGTTCGTAACGACGTCGACATCCATAAACATTCGTTATGTACTTTTCACGAAATTTTTTCCCGCTACCGCCTAACCAGGAAAAAATTTCTACTCCCCCACCCCAAATTGAACGAGCCTTGGGCTAGAACATTCACTCTTCTCCAAACCCGTTCGTATCCCACTCTTCGGTCTCTTAATAGGATAGACCCCGATCATTCACAGTCGTGCCCCAAATGCGGCCATGACTCCGGTTCTTTTGATAACATGCTCTGGTTGTGCCCAGCTCTTAATGCCTCTCTACCCATAACGAAGGAGCAATGGGAGGAGTCCCTGAATAGCAGCGATCTCCACACTCAACTCCAGGCCGTCCAGACGGCCGGCGACATCGCGACGGAACTTCGACTTCCAGTCCCATCGTGGGCGGAGCCACCAACTTGATCTGGGGGAACCCTGGTTCCCCAGATCCAAGTTCCTCAGGACTCAATTAAAGTTCTTGTCATGTCATGTCACGTGCCCAGTGCGCCGCGACTTATCAACTATGCTACCACAGTTGAAAAAATGTGGTTGATCCTTTGTCACAGGAATCGGTATAACACGAAACTCAAACTTCTCGAAGCTGTGGAATACATAAGCGACAATCTGGCGAATCGAGGGGCGGAAGATGGATTGAGTACTCTGGTGGACATGTGAACCCGTTGCATGTAGACATCAGCGGCACCTTGACAATGCGCAGGTATCCTCGATTGTCGCACACTAACGAGAATTCTCTAACGACTCGCATTTCTCTAAACACTGCAATGCACGCTCCTGAGCCCTGCGCGAGACTGCCATAAACTAAGAGCGTCCGCAAACGGTAAAACCTTGCGAGCGAAACCGAACTGTTTGTCAGCGGATCGTTTTTTTGTGAACGCAGTTGGCTGCAGCGAAAGGCGCATCATTTGCTGGTCAGCGTCCGTCTCTGCGTTCCTGGAGCAGAGCGCGCCGCAACAAAAAGGACCACCATATACACCACACAAGAAAAATTATGTAGCGGCCTTGGCTGAACATTGCCCAAGCAACGCGCCGTCAGGACGCCGCAACATCCGCCGCGATAGAGGCTAACGAAATGCTAACTACCGGCGCGCTTTTTAAGCGCGGCAATTTACGGCTTCGCTCCATCGTTCCTAGATGTCGGTACCACTGCTGAAAACCAAGAGCGCACTGAACGGAAGGCGCCTTTTGTTAAGAGTAATTGTGCTTCCAAACACGTTTGCTTTAACCGGACATCAAACAGACGCAATTTGTAAAGTGGTGTAGTAAGATACAAGGCCTGCTTGTTACCAAAAAGAAGCCATAGCGCGGAAGTGACAAGGACAAGGAAGACGAGAGGACAACTTTCACCTGCAAAACCTGGTCCTCGTCACTTCAGCGCTATGGCTTCTTCTAATGAAACGGACCCATCTAGCCAAAAATCGGTACTCCCGTTTGTTCGCCGCACCTTCAGTGTGTCGGCGGTGTGACCGGTAGGGCTTCCAGCTCCTATCGTCCCATCCTGGTTGGTTGTGGGTTCGAATCCTAGCATGTGGTATTTTCTTATTGTCACATGCGTGCGTTGATTTTTTTCAGACATCCACTTCCGTGACGAAAAACATCAGTGACATCTCGGTGGACCACGGCACAAAACACTTTCATGTTAAAAAAGAACTGCGGCGCCTGCCAGCAGGAAGCACGCAAAAAGTTTTGTTGCACGTGAAGGAAGCGCGATATGCCGTTCAACGGGGCACTGACGTCACCCAGCCTCCCAGTTTGACTTCCTCGGCGGTTCTCTCCGTCTATTTTTTTCGTTCACCATACTTAAGTTCTCTTCTGTTTATAATGTTCGATTGCTGTTACGCGACTAAAAGAGTTCAGTACTCTGTTCTCGCTCATTTTTTCCTATTGGCTACAACAACAAAAAAGGGCTGTTACAGCGCATTGATTTGAAGTAGCAGCTTGTGTACTCCGCTGTATCACTTACACGCGTAGCTGCGTTTAAACGCCTCTCATGTCATGTTTAATGAAATGCAAGGCAGTTAACTGGCTCATTTTATACGCCGCTTGAGAACTATCCCGATACTTGACACACGCCTATATTAAGCAAACGTTTTAATGTCCAAACACATCGCCTTCTTCGCATGATTATTGCGTGACTGTGACAAGAAAAGGTTTATTTTTTAATGCACATAAAAAGAAAGATGTGTTCTTCAAGCGGAAAACGTCTGATATATCCCGTCATGCTCACACCACATATCGCGAGAATATATCGCTGCAGCACTGCATTTATACGTTGATGTTTCCCGCTTGATTTATTCAGAAGGACGCTAAGTGCACTTGGCCGTACACTTGAAATGCACAGCAGCAGCCGAAGTGAAATAAAGAAAGCCTAAACAAGAAAGGCCATAAAGAAAGCTGTGGCCGTCCTTCTGACCACGATGGCATGTCCTGAAATATCTGGGTACAGCTATGAAGCCGCCGCGTTATCCGGGCCATATAGGAAGCTAAAGCCGGGCGCTGATGATCACTTGTACCGCAATCTGTGTAAAGCGCCCACTATGCGCTATTACAATGACGTAAAGCATGCAGTTAATGCTAATGCAAAACAACTCATGTTGATGCTACATCCCATGACTATGATGATGAATCATGGTTTAGCTTTTGTAATGGGCGCGCATTTTTGAGACGTTGACTCGCAGTGCATTTCAAGAAGCGAGAAGCCTGCCGCAGTATTGTGCACCTTTCATTGGAAATCCCCAACCCTTCGAAAGTAACTGATGATGCTGCTATTGCTGATGATCACCCATTATAGAAAAACTCTGAAAACGGCGGAACTGCTGGGATAATGCGCGCAGCCCTATGCAGCTGACCCGGCATAGCACTCGGTGCCAAGTACAAGACAGCAATGCTGATGTTCGACCCTGTTGGTGTCACATAGTGGAGATGTACAGCGCTTGAAAAGGAAAAGACAAAACATAGCTCTCTCGTCGTGTCCTTTATGTCGACCGTGTCAAATCAAGTGCTGTATATTTTCACTATGCATACCACTAGTGTGCGTATACTCCTTCAGCTGGGGACGCGAGTCCTCGCCAGATGTTGGTAATGCTGCTGCTACTGATGATTGCGAATTTCTGTATACCTTTGTAATGGTGGGACAGCGCAAAAAGAGGTACGTTTAGGCATATGAGTAATCAGAAAAAGAAAGGTAAAATTAAAGATCATAATAAATTTACACCCCTAAGTATAACGGAAGTTGAAGATAGAATAAGAAAAACAAAACGAATATTATTGAAACGATAACAAACTATAAATTAAAATGTAAAAGGACTAAACAGAGGGTGGGAAGGAAAGCTACCAAGGCAGCTGCTGCCAATGGAGCAAGAAAGCAAGTAAACGATAATGTAAAAAAAGTTTCTGAAGTCTTGCATGAATCTTCTCATGAGTGACCCCTCCTGCATGGTTACTTGCTGGTTGGCCTTGGTTGCTGGATTTCACATGTGTGGAAAATATTTAAAGGGACTCTTAGGGCATAGTTCTGTTATCTGTGCATCTATTTTAAACGACCAATGGAGATACATAATGTCATTAATTTATCGACGCTAATGTACAGAAATATCACCCCTTAGAAATTGCTTCTTAATCGTTTTGGTGCAGATATATATCAGAGCAATTTCCTTCTTAGGACGCATTACATTAACTGTTGAAAGGGAAATATTTCGTAATTAATATGCGTATACACTTCCCGGTACTTACCTTGCTTTTTCATACTATGTGTATATGGTTGACTTACATATGTGTATGTAAATAACTTTCCCTGCAAAGCTTTCATGATGGAATGAACGACTAAAACTGTCATTCCTTTCCTAGTTTGTTTTATATACAAACCTGTTTCAATGCAATTTCAATGCGTGACTGCCGAGTGTTCCCGACGAAACTAAAACTGCAAACCTGCCAGGGAAAACCAGGCTTTATGGAATAATTACACTAACTTTGATATATTAGGTTATCTAGAGTGTTATCTTTTTTTTTTGTGCTTGATTCTTGTCTCCCAGACTGAATCGTACGTGCGAACATGCCTGGGGATAGCAACACCTATTTAAAATAAGAAATTTGACAAGGTGTCGCGTCAAGGCGCCTAGTCTGGGTTTCTTTTTATTGAGTAGTTGCTTTCCTGATTTATGCCGACGCCTTAATCGTTTGCCAACGTTTGACGTTTTTGTTCACTTGATACCTCTCATAATAAAAAAGATGTGGTTATATTGAGTGCGCCAGTCGGCAATTTACAGGGACAAGCATGACCTGTTTTCCGAAATGGCGCCAACATTGTACTGACACGAATTTTAACCATTTTCGTGTTTCTTCTCTTGATAAAAGCCCGTACTTTGAGAACCCTACAAAGAGCATCGTGTGTCTCCTAGAAACGCATTGAAATATTTGAACAGTGCAGCTGTTTAAGCTTGCCAAAAGCCCGTGCGGGTTTAAAAAAAATATCATCACAATGAAATAAGTGTGCGTGCACTGCTAATAAATGCCAATGTGCGGAATTGCGTTGGTATGGGCGACAGAACGAGAAAGAAGTAGATAGGAAGAGGAAGAAAAGGAAACAGGCTGAGAGAAAAAAGCACGGGAAAAGAGAGACAACACGGAGATAGAGATTTTTTTTTTCATTGCCAGTCATACCATTTTTATCCGCCCGGTGGTGCGACAAAAATATACCGGATTGTTCTGGCGACGCCTCTCATATACGAACGGGCTTTATTTATTTTTTTTTTTTTCGTTTTCAGGGGCTCGTCACTCCGGATCTACGCGTCGCCCACGTTTCGCCGCCGCTTCACAGGGGCGATACTCGGGGTCGGTCTGCAGTCATCTCACACGCTCTCAAGCAGCGCCGCAGCGGCTTTCGCGCCGGGCTTTCCCCTTCTTCGGGAGTGACGCACTCCTTCGGTAGCCCCACTTCGCGACATTGTGCTCGGCGCGGAGAAGTGGACGATTCTCTCGCCCCCAGCGATGCCATCCTAGGTCACCGCTTTTACCCTAGATTGAGCCTGAATAAATCCTTAAATTGTACAAAAAATCCCTAGATTGTAATTTTCATGTCGTTAATTTGTAAAAAAAAGTCTCGTTCTTAATTTTGTTGGTGGCAGAAATCAGCTCATTAAAGGGGTCCCTGAAGCTTTTTTTGATAATTTGTCATTGATTAGGCAACACAATTCTGAAATCATTCACACCATAAATAAAGCGAAGCAGCCTGCGCTAAGGCAGCTACGGGCTTATTTCTGTCGCCTTGCCTCTAACCACTGCTGTTCCTCCTCAGCTCGAACAGCTGCGTAGTGCGCGCTAGCGACGACTGCGCCTCCCACGTCAGCCGCTGTGCAGAGCCCTCCGTAGCGACATAGCGCCGCGATGTCCTTACTGAGGCCGCCGGCCTCGGGAGTGCTAGCCTCTGTGCGCCGGCGACTCGTGTGTGCGCCGCCAGATGCCGCGACGATACCGTTGGCTGCCCTTCAGTGCTCGTGACGTCACGTGGATTCCGCTTCGTGGGAAGGGGCGGTTGAAAACGCTTCGAGTCGCGTCGATCTCTCACGATGTGCGTATTTAAAACTTTGTCGTAAATTGCACGCTTAACGCAGAGTGCTGATATTGTTACGCTAATGATCATAAGGACTCGGGCTATCGGTGTAACGGATTTGTGCTAAAATCATCAAACCCATTTCAGGTTCCCTTTAGCAGCAACTGCCGCTCTTTTTCCCACATTTTCTGTGGAGCAATTGTACATAAAAGGCCTACATTCGGTGCTCTCTTCGGAGAGCCGACAGAAATCGTTGATACGTGGCAGCGGTTGATTTCTGAAAGACGACGCACGCAACGAGCGTTGCATGACCTGCAACAGAAAGGAAAGTGTCCCATATGTTACTGCTAGACGGTAGCTCTGCCCTTTGGATCAACTTCCCGTGCGGGGCCCCTTTGTACTGGTCGACAGCAATACTCTGTTTACAAGTGACAGTTTGGGCTCGTTGGTTTGCGTTCATGACGGCGAGTTTCACAGCGCGCGAACATAGGAAAAAATGCGATAGAGAAGAAAGAAGAATGTTCGCGCGCTGTGAAACTCGCCATCGTGAGCAGTGCTCTCTCTATGATCAGCTTCCCATGTGGCCAAGTATATTTTGTCATACACTTTCGATATCTTTCTATTCCGTTCACCTTGCGTAAGGTCTTCTGGTCCAGGACTTACCAGCTGACTATGCACATTCTCATGGTTCGGGGACATGCGTGCATGTCCCCGAACCATGAGCATGTGCTTATAGGAACAGCATGGTAACATTTCGGCATGATAACTGCGCAAAGACAGGCACAGCTGATGCACAGGTTGGAATGTACGAGAAAGCCCAGCTTACTTTTCAACGCTGTACGATGAAGAAACCCGGCATGCGTGAACAAGCATGTTTTTCCAGGCACTAACAATCAAAATGGCTCTTTTACAGAGCAAGTGTAAATCACACTGCCCTCAAGAATACATACGCGCCCCTGCTGAACACTCACAAAGGAAAGTTTCGTTTTTCATCTGAGAGGGAGGCAGACGATTATCTCGCGTTATCACTGCCTTCGCCCTCTCTCGGCCCCCCGGGACACCGATGCCCTTTTAAGTGAGAAATAGAAAGCAGCACAAACAATAGTATTAGCTCACAGCAGGCATTTCCAGGGCCTCACAAGGGATAAATCGCTAGAGTTGGCATCACTGCTCGCCCCGCCGGTGACGCGGAGCTTTTATCACGAGGATCGGCGCGGTGACGTCACTTCCGCAGCCGTGGCGGGACTCCGCGTGGCAGGCATCGGCGCCGCGGCTCGGCGAACATAGCTGCAAAGGCGCTGCCGCCTTTATGCAGCAGTGGGCTGAGTGCATGAGCGCAAGGGAGGAAAGAAGTCTGATAAAACACCTCCATAGTTTGGGCGATATGCTTTCAATAAACCTTTCAGGTAGCATAATGTAGTAAATTAACCTCAAATCCGCCCGAGTCTTGGCTAATCCCCCCAAGTGGGTAGATGCCAAATGTGAAGGAGCATCATCATCATATACTGTCGATGTACATCGCCTCTGATTACTCCAACTGGGACAGTATTCTCCCCTTTGTCACGTACGCGCATAATAGTGCAATGCAGACAACCACTGGGTTCACTCCACACTTTCTACTTTACGGCCGCGAACCCTCTTGCACGCTCGACACCATCCTTCCAGTCACGTCACGGTGGTATTCGCGCAATAAGAATTAAAACGTAACCATATCAGGTCTTGGCCAATCCCCGAAGTGGGCACGCGCCATCTTCGAAGGATCATCATCGTCATCATTACCTAAAAAATAAAAAGAAACTTAAGCTTTCTCTGTTTTGATAGTACAAATGCACAATGAGTAATGTAATTTTTTATTTTATTTCCTTCTTTCTCCAAGCCCGTTTTCTTTTTTTTTTCATTTTTCTTCATGAGGTGGTAGGCTAAATACAATATAATACTCAGATTATCAGGTCCTGGCCAATCCCCCGGTGTGGTTATGCGCCATTTATGTGGGATCATATCATCATCATCACCTCTGCCTTTACGCAGTACTGGTGAAGGCATGAGCACAAGAGAAGAAACAAGCGCGCGCGGAAATTCTGCACACTGGCAATTTCATAGAATTGCACGCGCGCTCATCTCATGATGATTTCACGATGATGATCAATTTCCGCGCGCGAACTAGGGAAATCCTTCGCTCTTAAGGCAACAACATCAGTCTTATATAGCTTACTTACGACACTTGTGTACAATAAATGTTTTGATATTTCCGAAGCACAGCGACGGACAGTTCAACGGACCTGCGTCAAGGTGGAGAGGCTGGGCCTTTCTGTCCCGTCGTGGGAACGGCCCGCTACGTGCTAGTGCAATTCCGAATGGACTTCAATAAAATATTTCCATTCCATTCCCCTATAGCTAGAGTGTACTAGAAGTATCCTTCTAGTACACTCTCCCTAGTACACTTCTAGTACAGTCTACCCTAGTACTATTTGCGTCATTCATTCACTCTTGGCGTCACCAGGTGTCGTTAGCGACTGCATGGTGCTTGAATATTACAACACCGACACTTTAACAGTACCTTGTGTTTTGTCTATTTCTCAGGATCGTAACCGGACGTAAACATCAGTAATTCCAAATCAAAACATCAAATCGTGAATATTCCAGTTTCCTATCGTCTAAAGTTGAGAAAGACAAGGAGTTTGCACCTGATTCTATGCCAATTATTAGCAGCACCAATTATTAGTTTTTACAACCATAATTACTCTGTGCTTCAGCTTATTTGTTCCTCCAAGATTTGACCCTGCTTTTTTTTAATTAAGCTTAAAAATATCCAATTTATTCCACTTATTTTAACATGCTCAACATTACTGAGCGTTTGTAGGGTCTTTCATATTTTTCTAACTACCTGGCTCTTGGCCAATCCGCCAGAGTGGGTCTGCGCCATCCAGTTCGGTTCACATCTACTTCTACGTCTTCTATGCCGGCTGATAGAGGTTGGTTGCATCATATCGCTTTGGATCAAAGAAGCAAGGAAAATGGGAGGGAACAGTTCTCCGAGTACACCTAGCGTCTCTGGCACCGAGGAGGTGGAGACTCATCACTCTGGAGCGCAGAAGACGAGTTCTCTCGTAATAGTGCTTGTTGTCGCGGCCGCCCTTTCTGTCCTCGCCGTCACCCTCATGGGGCTCGTCCTCCGGTCTGCGACGACTAGCGAAGTGAAGACAAACGATGACAAAAGCGATGTGGCCGAGCGTCAAGGTTTCTGCTGCAAAGACGAAGCCGCGCAAGTGGCGTCCGCGCTCAATTCCAGCGGCGACGTGTGCGAAGATTTCTACGGCTACGTCTGTTCCCGGCAAGAGGAACCTAGCGCGAACTATATGTCGCCCATGTTCCACATCTTCATGAAATGGAGGCTCGTGCAAATGCTACGCCTGTCTTCGAGACGAAGCGACGCCGGTGCACTGATGGCCGCTCTACGTTCGGGGCTGGCCGCGAAGCAAGCGCCGCTTGGGCTGTCACCGGTCGCCGTCGTCAACATGACGTCCGCCATCGCAACATGGGCTAAAGGTGTTCTTAGAGTCACTGACGTAACAAGATTCGTTCGCTTCTTTGCGGAGGCAAGCCTGAGGTACGGGCTCCCGTCGGTTGTCTCTTTCATCCCGTCCTCACCGGCATCCGACGGTTCTCCGTCGACGTTGAGCCTGGTGAGAAACGACGAGTGCGACACTGTTTTGGCATCCAGGATCTGGACGGCCGCCGCTGCCCTCCAAGCTTTCAACAAAATCTGGAGCACAACAGTAGAAGTAGAACACGTGGTCAATTTCGGCAGGGCTTTGTCCAAACTCAGAAACCAGAACAATGCAGAAAACGTTACAGTAAGTCTCACGGCCTCCCCATTTTTATCTTTGACAAACAACGCGTGGAGTGAAATAGTTTCGGAGTACGTGTCTCCCGTGTATCCTAGCGTGGGCACCATACGTCAGATCAAAAGTGACAGGTTGAACGAAGTGCTCGGCGCGATAGCAAATGCAGCTAATAGGGAAGTTGCTACCGCCTACGTAGTCACCTGCACATCCCTGAACACATGCAACGCAATGCATACTGCCACGGAGGAACGTCGTACTGGCGTCCAGCTGCCATCCTGCGAAGAGCTCGCGGTATGTGAGCTAGAGGAAGAATTCAAAGCTGAGGCCGTATCAACGCAGAAGGCCGACGAGTATGTTCGCGACTTCTTTGCGCACGTCGTCGACAACGTCGCGGCGAGAGCTGTGGCTTCTTCAACGCCAGGCCTTTTTTCAAGTAGAGACAAGAAAAAGGTAATTCGATATCTTAAAGAAATGAAGGTAATGTTACCAAAAGAAATAGTGGCTACTGACCTCCGCGTTCCCAAGTTTAACGCTTCGCATTCGTTCGCCGAAAATCTGCTACTGGCTCGATCGTATTCGTTCGACCTGAGGAAAGCCCGAGTAGCTGCGAGAATACCCAGCGTACATCACCTCTTGAGACCTGAAGTCGTCATGCGGGACAGCGTCGTCTTCGTTCCTTCGAACCTTTACATGCTACTCAAGATCAACGCTAGCGCTATCAGGTCAGTCAACGTTCCGGCCATCGGCGTAGGTATGGCTATGGAAGTGTGGTCGTTCCTCCTTCAGATGACTACCTGGTCTCAGGAGACGCTCGTAAATATCGAGGCTTGGCGCAAGTGTTTTCGCGGAACACAGCAGGCAAACCGGAATGAAGACAATGACCGCAGTTGGCTCAAGGTGTTCAGCCTTTCTCTGGCCTTCGCTTCTGTCATTGACCCACAGCGTCAGCAAGGCTGGAGCAACAGCCATACTGTGGGCAGGGTGACACTGACTGAAGGACAGCTTAGTTATCTTCTGTGGGTCTACAACCACTGTGATTCTTTTCTTAGGTTTCTGCCCGAAAAGGACATTAACCTTGCCATAAGGAATTCTCCGACATTTGCAGACGCTTTTGAGTGCCTAGATGGCGGCATCCGGGTGCGGAACACTACTTGTCTCCAGCTGTGACGCAGAGGACAGCAACAGGCTACAGGTTTCCTCAGTCCACAATACATCAAAAGTAATAAATGAGTAGGCGTACATACGCTCATTTACTCAAAGATTTTTCTCGTGCCATTTATAAAATGCGAAGTGTTTCTATTAATTAACCGAAGGTACCTTGAATCTATCTATCTATCTATCTATCTATCTATCTATCTATCTATCTATCTATCTATCTATCTATCTATCTATCTATGTGTCTCTGCCTACGTCTCGGTGCTTTCCTCGGCGTCACGTTGCATCCGCCTATTGCATGGCCCGAGTGCACAAACGCCGTACCCTGGCGGCAAGCGTCGGAAACGTTTCGTATGGTGTCGGCGGCTCGTAGCAGACGACGCACACGCATACCGAGTCAGCGGGCGATCGGCAGCAAATTCCAGTTGTCGACATACACGGCGCCAATGCCAATTTTCGTTCGCCAGTCAGCATGTCACTTCACTACGAAACGTACTGCCGATTTAAGACGACAACGACGTGACTAGTCGTGGTACGAAGGGTTTTCGTGCCTTGACGCCAACAACCTATCTCCTGACCTGCGCGTTAGGCCTCTGAGCGAAAACATCGCACCCACAACGCGTTTGCATGGATAGAACATGACTACGTAAAGCGAAGGTGTGTGCTGTTAAGGTAAACGTTTTCAGTTAACAAGGGATTCAGTTTACCATCGAACAAGCGGCTGCGGTGACTTCGGAAATGCAGCGTAAACAATTCACCGCTTCGCTGAATCTTCACGTGTGTGTGTGTGTGTGTGTGTGTGTGTGTGTGTGTGTGTGTGTGTGTGTGTGTGTGTGTGTGTGTGTGTGTGTGTGTGTGTGTGTGTGTGTGTTAAATTTGGCCCCCTGCGATCGAAAACAAATTAAAATAATGAATAATGTGGCGGTAGCCCGCCACATTATATCGGGCCAGGTATATCGGGCTTACAGCCAATTGTAAAATAAAAAAATGAGGGGAAATATTCCCGAAAGGTGAATTTGTAGGAAGAGCCAATTATCTAACTAAAAGGGTGGGGGGAGGGTGTAGGAGGCCAGGGCAGTGGGGGTCAATCTGCGCGTAACGAGGCGTGAAAGTTTAAGACTACGCCAATTACGATAATGTCGATTTGAATTTTCTAGCAGAGAAGGCTCCCGGGTATAGTTTAGTGCAGATGTGCCAATGTGTGTGTTATAAATGCGTGAAATGCTACAAACATATTGCCCTATCGTGAAAATTGAGCAACTACCGATTGTATAAACTATGGGTTAGTCCAGGTGCTTTTGGGGTGGAGAGACAAGATGCTGTTGTCGGGTGTTGTCCTTCACTGTAAAGAACGTGTCCCCTTCACGTGGTGCTGGTGTCGAAGGATAAAGCGATAAGAAGGCATGCGAATAGGAGCAGGTCCTTGGGCAGCAGATGACTTGGAGACCAGGACCCGTATTCACAAAAAGCACTTACGCAAGGATTGTTCGTAAGAGAAAATTTCGGCCAATCCTGATCGCGGACATATAATTAACGATGGCAGTCAGCCAATGACAAGGAGCACTTACGAAAGAACGTTTTGTGAATTCGGCCCCAGGTACTTCAGCATGCAGACGATGATCAGTTGACGAAGGCGTGGTGGCTATGGGAATGTGACGATCCAGGTATGTACAAAGAGTTGAACACAAGGGAAAATTCTTGACAGGAGATGGGCTGTTATGGATTGCCGGTAAAATTCAGGTGAAAGTTGCCAGAATGGAGGGAAAGGAGGGCTCAGGCCTGCAAGTGGTTAAAGACTAGACAGGTAGCCAGGTCATGTTACAAAGCTACATAGCAGCAATGCAGTGAGCTGCAGTGAGGTGATGTATGACATAATATGGCTGAAGGTTGGTGCGGGCGTCATAGCCGAAGAGGTATCCTCGCCATCTTTAGGCTGGAGAACGACTATGACGTACAGCATCCAATACGATACCTGGTATGTACAGGATTTGTAAGGTAATGAGGAAATTTCATAAGAAGTATGTGGGATGAAATAGCGGGCGGTGTGCTGTGAGGTGAAACTAGGAGGCGTCTGCGGAATGGGAGGGCAGAGGAGTGACAATGGCGGATTCGCGCATTACGGTTACCAATTGCGTTAAGCATGCGCGGGCTGGTTTTAAATGAAGGTATCGGGGGAAGTGTGCGTAGGAAACAGTTGTGTTGTGGTGACGCAGGTGTCGAACTATATTTGTGTTCGTGGGCACTCATTGAAGTAATGCAAGTCTCCTGTACAAATCTGCAGTTGCATGCGTAGCGGTCGGACATGGTAATGTTGAATCTTTTAAGATAATATTGTAAATGCCCGTGACCAGTCATTAAGTGCGTTAACTTTCTATTCGAGGGAAACCATTTTGGGATTTGGTAGACGCTTTTGATCCAGTGGAATAATGAAGTATTCGGTCCTTCTGTTTGTCAATATGTATGCCAATGTGAAATCATAATTTTGTGTAATTCGGACCTTGTCGCGCGGACGGGAATTTTGGCCATCCTCGCAGACCCACTGTTCATAGCTGACGATGCTAGGGTGTCGGCAAGTTCATTTCCCAAGATACCTTTATGTCCAGGGCTAGAGATGTCAATATGGGCTAGAGATGTCAATAATCGGAAGGAAAATCCTTGCACTTGAAGTTGATAAAGAATGTTCTTAATATCTAATACTCTTGGGTCGGTGTCATTAAGAGAGGCAAGTTTACTAAGCAATGAAAGGCAGTCAGAGTAAAGATGGAAGGGGGTTTGTGGGCGTAGCGTCCCAATATATTGTAAACATTCACGCACAGCTATGAGTTCAGTTGTATAAGCGCTTGAGGCGTGGGTTATTCTGTATTTGTTAGCTTGCAAAACGCGCGTTCGGCTATCCATTATAATGTACGCAGATCCGGCTGAGTGTGAGGTGTATGCATGCAGAACGGGAAGGCGGAACATGTCAGCGTGTGCTAAGGGATGAAGTTTAGCGAACGAATACTTATGTTTTAAACTGGGGTGGTAGGTACATGGAGCGGTGTCGTGCAAAATTTGGTCAGGATGGAGTGTACGAGTGCCGTAATAAGTGACGATTTTCTGGGTGAAAAGGGAAAACTCTGCGCCTAGTCGACTGAGTTCAAGATCTAAGGGGGGAGCATTGGCGACAATTTGGAGAGCAGAAGTTCTGGTGGTGTAAAACGAGCCTGTTATAGAAATTAAAATGGTGCGTTGCAGTGACAAGACGCGGTCTCTAAGAAATTGGGAAGGGTGCGATGGCCACCACGCGGGTGATGCGTATGTTAACGCAGGGAGAATTACTTGTCGATATAAACGGCGAATTAATGTGCTATTGAGGGCATGTTGTGCGCGAATGAAAGCAAGAAATCGAGCACTGAAAATCTCTGCTTTTGTTTTAAGATAATCAACATGTGTATGGAAGTTGACCGTAGGATCGAATACTACTCCGAGCAGCTTGACAGATGATTTGTGTTTCAAGAAAACGCCATCTAACTTGACGGAAGGGCGGCGCTTAGATGTGCCTTTATCACCATTATTGAAGAAGATAAAGTATGATTTGTCCGAATTGATGGTAAGTTTATAGTGTTTAGCCCATTGTGTTACCGGCGCAAGGACGCGGTCAACGTTATTTTTGAAATCGAGTTGTGAAATACCAGGGAGCAAAATTATGGTGTCGTCCGCATATGCCTGGATGTGTGCCTGATGGGCAAGGTTGAGGTCGGGTAAGGAATGGATAATCACATTCCAGAGTAGCGGGCTTATGGGAGAGCCCTGTGGACTGCCCACCGCCGGATAGGCTGTTGCTTTGCCCGTATGAAAGGGAAACGTGATGACTCTGTTAGTTAAGAATGATTTTAGGAGGTGATATAGATTAGTTGGACAGCGGTGTTCCCTGAAAAAATTAAGCACTGCTACATGCCAGACACTGTCAAATGCTCCGGTGAAGTCAATTGAGATTAGGAGGACGGGTAACTTGCGGGCCTTGTATAACTTTTGCCGTAGTTGATAGAGGACCAGTGCTGCGCTGCGTGCCTTTGTAAATCCAAATTGGTTTTCATGTATGAGATCATTAGAATGCAGGAAGTAGTACAAACGAGAATTGAGAAGTCGCTCTAGCACTTTACCTATAATAGAATTCATCACGATAGGGCGGTATTAATTAGGTTTATGGGGGGGCCTTCCGGGTTTAAGAATGAAGATTATCCTTCCCGTGCGCCATGCTGTTGGGAAATGACTGAGCCTAAGGGCTGTGTTAAAGATAAAATGAAAGAACTGGGGATGATATTGGTATAATAGTTTGACGGATGTGGCAGTCAGTCAGATTGTCTAAGCCTGGAGCCGCCTGTGTATTAGCTAATGCAATAGCGTGTGCAATTTCATTGTTAGTGAATGGAACGTCGACATTATGCCAGGGGTATAACGAGTTACAAATTCGACGCATATGTTGATGAATTGGACTGTCAGTTGAGTCGTCGTCTCGGGCAATTAAGGTGTCTAGTAGTAACCGAGCGGATTCATTAACTGATTGTGTTGATGTACCGTGTGGTAATTCTAAAGGGGGTAAATGCGAAGCGTTGTGATGTTTGTTAAAATACATTTTGTAAGGGTCTCCGTACAGGTTCTTTTTGGTTGCAGATGTGTATAAGTTCTTGTCAGAATCGTTCTTTGCCTTGCGGATATGAGCTTTGTACTGTTGAAAAGCGACAGCATATTCTTTTTGGTAAAGATCGCGTAGGAAGGGAATCGATGCGCGCTGTTTCCTTCGTCGGAGAGCTCGGAGGCGTTTGCGTTCCGTGTCAAGGTCAGGGGTCCACCATGCATTGCATGTTGCTTTACGTGGTTTTACTGTTCGAGCGTAGCGCTTTTCTAGAGTTTCGTATATGTCGTAAAACTTGGTAATGATTAAATCTAACGTCTCAGGGCGACTAACATGACATTGAATTGCCTTATCGAACCAATCCATAGTTCGATGAATAAATCGTACCTTGCGATTTGTTCATCGATTCAAACATCCATCTTCCCCTGAGCTTCTCTTCTAGTTTGCAATCCATAGTTCGTAGTTTAGTCAAAATTGAAGGCGAGCATAATTCGTAAGTTGTTTACGTCCTTGCAAGCGGAGGTCGGCAAAGGAAAATGAGATATAGTTGTGCTCTGATAAAGTTGATTTGTCTAACACTGCCCAGGAATAACCATGGCGTACGACCGCTTGAGAACCTATCGTGAGATCGATCCAAGTTTCGGCAAAGCGGTTTGAAAAGTGGGTAGAGATGAAGGATTATTGATCATTGTCAGATTGTTTGATATGAGGAAACTGACTAGTTGGGATCCTCGTAGGTCGGACGGGCCAGGTCCCCACATGGGGTGTTTAGCGTTAAAATCACCTGCAATGATGAACTGGCTGTCTGTGCATATTGATAAGCATGTCTGAAGTTCGTCAAGCAGAAAGTCAAGGGGCCTGCGAGGAGGGGCATATATTGCAATTGATGTGAATGAGTGATCACGGTTTTGACATTTTACCATGACAATTGACAGGTGAATAGGAAAGAAGTCGTAGGTGTCTATTTGTGTTAGCAGCATGACCCGTGGATTTGTGGCAGAGTGAAAGTTTTTAATGGAGTGTGGTATGTTTTGTATGGCACCGCCGCGTATATGAGGATCGGACACAAATGCGAAGTCATAATTTTCGGTGAGCATTGTATCTACAAGAAGTTTGGTTGCAGCACATGTGTGGTCCAGATTAGCCAGGATGAATGTTAAAGGTTTAGGGTAAGCCATCTCGTAGCGGGTATAAAGAAGATAAGTTAATACCTGTGGGTGTTAGAGCTAGCGTGTGCAGTGTAACCCGAGTGCAAGTGCTGGAGTATTTGCCTGGCTGTGTCGTGTTAGGTAATGAACGGTGAAATGAATAATGGTATAACAACGCATTGCTTGACGGGTTCAGGACGCACATTATCGTGAGTGCGATCATAGGATGGGCGCAGCAGCCCACAGTGTAGCGTTTGAAGTAGAATAGTAAATGGCAGGTCAAGAATAGTACGAGACGTGTGTGAATTTCGGAACGATAGTTATGTGCGAGCCGCTGCGCCCCCCGTTTCGCGCTAGCGCTCCTATATTAGCCATAATCTGTCCGCGCCCTAAGGCGGGCCACCCTTTCTTGTAGAATGGGGCAGGAAGAGTGTCCGACAGGATGCGTGCTTTGTCTTGCCTGTTTTTTGCACTCGTTGCATGCAGCCTGCGGATCACCCGCCCGCACCGCACACTGCTCCCCGGCATGATTTGCAGAACACCTTGTGCATGTGAGTTTATCCGGCTGATCCGATACTCGGCATGTTCTGCGTGTGTGACCATAGCTGGCGCAGTAGGTGCACACCGGTATGTGGAGGTCCTCAGACACGCGTACTGTTGTCCGTCCAATCATTATCCGTCCTCGTGCTGTCAATGCTCGATACGCAGAATTGTCAACCTCAAGTACATGGGTAAAGTTGCCGGATCGCTCACGGTAGGATGCGACGATGCAGCATGCATCAGGGTTGAGGTTTATTCCGTCATTTCTTTGGTTGATGCATTGAACCAATGTCGTGGCTGGAACGTCTGGGTCCACGCCTGTAAATTTAACTCTGGGCCTGCGTTTTTGCGGCATGGAAATAGAGGTGCTTGTTAATGCGTTTTTCTCAATTGCCGTCTTGAAATTCTTGAGCGTTGCTTCATTATTCGTGAGAACTGTGAGGCCGTAATTTGTCTGGCGTAGAACCAATGGACCTATTTTTTCTTTCGTTGGATCAATGTTTGTTTTGATTAACTTGATTAAATCATTTGCCGGTGATGAGGAAGGGACGAGAGGAGTCAGAAACATAATATGGGCATGTTCTTGCCGGATGTGTGGCAAGGGCTGGGCGTCAAAACCTGAGGGTTGAGCCTGTTGTGGTGGTGCTGCTGGGCAATCTGGCCCCCACGAGGCCATTTGTTGACCGGTATGCTGTCCGCCAGCCAGAACAGAAGCATAGGACGGCGCAGGGCCAGCGTCGACAGGAGGCATCAGGGCGGGCCTGTATGAGGGTGTGGCACTAAACCTTGTGTGTGTGTGTGTGTGTGTGTGTGTGTGTGTGTGTGTGTGTGTGTGTGTGTGTGTGTGTGTGTGTGTGTGTGTGTGTGTGTGTGTGTGTGTGTGTGTGTGTGTGTGTGTGTGTGTGTGTGTGTGTGTGTGTGTGTGAGGGCGAGGGTAACAAGCGTTCGTAACACAACTTTTACTAACGTTTCGGCAGCTGGGCTGCCTTCGTCAGAGTAACAGAGACTGCTTGCCACGCATGGCATATATAGCGTCCGCATGTACTGGCCTATCACAACGCCGTGTCACCACTAGCATCGTTTCTGGGGAATTATGATTAGTTATCGACGCGTGCACGTGGCCGTAGGCAGAAACACAATTTTAACGCGCGACGTTATGCAATCGTGAATTGACACCTTCAATCTTTCGTCGATAGCCCATACATAAATACATGATAGCGAAAAGCGCTGACAGTCACTGCTGTAGTGATTAAATAAACGGGATAAATGTCACGCAAAAGCACGTTTCATATTTCAACAACGCGAAAAAAAAAGAGAGATAAAACAAGTAGGCAGGCTAAAAATACATCGTTTCTCGAGAACGTGAGAGCGATGTACACGTCACCGTGCTACGGGGCAGTGCTTCAAGGCAACATACAAGGCAGAGAGCGCGGGCTCTCGTTCATGTCGTTAGACAGCGTGTTGAATTTATGGATTAAAAATGATTCCCTGAGTTCGCGTTCATAATGTGAGTTGAACCCTGATTCAAGTATTGTGGCTTTAAATTTACTAAAGGAGTGACCTGCGTCAGTGACATGCCTTGAAACAGGCAAATTAGGAAGGGCATGCACATGTGCCTTGTGGTTATTAAAACGGTACCTGAAACCTCTCTCGGTTTGGCCTATGTACTGAAGATGGCACATGGAGCATTCTAGCAAATAAACGACGTTTGCTGTGTCGCAAGTGAAATTGCCCCTGATCTTTAGACTGAAATTTGCAGCGGCACTAGTGGCAACGTTTGTCGTCATGTGCGCGCACACTTTACAGCGTGGTTTCATGCAAGGATGGGACCCAACCATCTGAGCATGGTCCTTAGGATTCATTTTAGAAGAAGTTATTAAGTCTCGAAGGTTTTTTCCTCGCCTTAAGACAACCCGCGGTGGCTTCGGAAACGCTCGCGCAAGGCGCTCGCTCTGCATAAGTATATTGTGATGTTTTCTGAGAATAGCCGCAAAATTAGGGACAGATGCGTTATGGGTTACAACCAGGTTGACTTGTGAATAATTATGAGAACTCTCCTTAGGACAGAAGAGTGTACCGCGATGTATTGCGTCGGCGCGATTCACTGCGTCATCACTTAATTTCGGCGGATATTTCTGCACAAGGAGAGCACTGCGCAGTCGATCACAGTTAGTGTCAAAATCAGATTGTTCGGAGCATATATGTGCTTAACCCTTTGATGCCCAAAATTTTGTTTCAATGCACAACATGAAGAAAACTCTGGCATGCATAAAGAAAGGTCACAATATGCCAGTTACGTTGTCAGAAAAAAAATTATGTTTATTTATAGGTGAGTAGTGAGGTGTTGCTCCTGACCAACATTGGGCACTTGAGGCACTACTTCACATGGAATGCCTTGAAGCAGTTGCGGCTTGGAAGGAGGCACAAGTGCATGTTGCACTTAGCGCAGTACAAAAACGTGTAGCCGAACTTGCAGAACTTGCATCGGTTCTTTTTTTCGCCGTACTGTGGCCAGTGGTTCATGCCATCATACCTCACGTCCACTGTGGGCCTCGGCGTCACCGGAGAATGGATCAAGTGTTTGGCGGGCACGATTCCAACTTCAGCAGCCGTACCTGACCTTCTTTTCAAAGGATTTGACTTCAGATGTGCAAGGGTTTGGGCAATCTGCATTCGAAAAGCTAGCAGAGACAACCTTCTTTTGATAAATAGCTGGGCACAGTGGCGTTTATACAGGAGCCACCCATTGACAATACAAACATCGATCATCCAGTAAAAAATGCGCATGTACTATCTTTTCGATTTGTGGTCCGTGCGGTACAGCTCAATAAGCATGTCGGTGAGATCAACGCCTCCCATGAAGGCATTGTGCTCCTTCACGGCGAAAGGGCGTGGAACATCAATGCTGCGCTTTTCTTTGCTGTTCCACCGCTTGCAAACGTCGGTTGGTTGGACACCAGCGTAGCTTGACACGGGGTGTACGGGGTTGCTGTCAAACCATTTGATGACTCCGATGTTAGAGTCCTCGTCCACGCGAAAATCCACCGAGCCTCTTCCTTGCGCCTTGAGAGTTGCGTCAGGTGCCAGCGGACACTTCTCCGTCCTGTCGACTCTAACGGTACCAACACTCAGAAATCCTTTGCGCTTCAGCTCGTCTACCAGGCGCAGACTGCTGAACCAGTTATCAAAAAATAACTTGTGGTTCCTGTTTTCCGGAAGATTTTTCACCAGATCGATGACTATATCACCAGAGATGCCGAAGTCGTGCATAATTCCGGAGACACCTGCCCTCGTAAACATCTTATAGCCCCACTTGTGGGGCTTCGATTTCATGTACTGCTTTAGCGGTGAGCGCCCCTTGAAGCGAATAATTTGCTCGTCAGCGCTCTGCCGTTCTTCTGGGGCCACTGCCTTCACGTTCTTCTTCAGCTGTTTTACAAGTGGGCGCACCTTGAAAAGGCGGTCGTGGCCCTCAGCGTCTCGTGGCTTTGCCTGACAGTTGTCGTTCATATGTAGGCATTGATGTATGGCCTCGAATCGATTTCTAGACATGAGGTCCGCTACAGGCGCAAATCTCGTTCCACACTGCCAGAACATCCGGAAATGAGGCACCCTGACTGTCCCCGAAATAACTAATATGGAGAGATATTTCCTCATCTCCTCCTTGGTGATGTTTGCACAGGTGTCATTCTTCTGGGTGGAATACAGATTCGATTGATAGCACAGTACGTGTGTCTACCATCTCTTCATCGAAAAAGGCACAAAAGTACTGGTATGGACTTAGCACATCGTCGGGCGGTGGGGGCAGCTCCCCCTTCCAGGCTGTGTCATCAAGCATAACGTCTTTTTTTGTCCATTTTCTGCGAACGCTTTCTTTCATCTTTGTGCGCTGCGCAGCCGTGTGGCGGGATGTTCCCGGAACAGCTTCAACAGGGTTGCTTAGCATTCCTCCGTCGTCTTCTTCTCGCGGATGTTGACCGCGAAGATTTAGCACAACTTCGAGCGGACAGGAATCAATCAATTTTTCATCATCTCTAGGTTCCTATTCGGGGTCATCTGGGTCGCTTTCAAAATCAACATCGGACAATTCACCATCCGGAAGGAAGATTAGCTCCTGCATTTCTTCATCTGTCAGCCATTTTTTTTTTCTTTTGACATCGCCATTTATACATGAAAGACAAAAGAATATTGTCCAATGACTATCACTTATCGTATTTCGTCGAAATAAGATTACGTTATTGCATGGTTTTACATTCAGTCAAGCAGAGAAACACAACAAGCGTCCGCTAGGGTGGCTAGAAGGGGAGGTGTGATGACCGGGCGGCAAAAGTTGGCCGCCATTCGCGCGAATGCCGTGGAGTGGCGTTGTCGTCGGGGGCGCCCAGAAGAATGGTACCTGTGCAAACATCACCAAGGAGGAGATGAGGAAATATCTCTCCATATTAGTGATTTCGGGGACAGTCAGGGTGCCTCATTTCCGGATGTTCTGGCAGTGTGGAACGAGATTTGCGCCTGTAGCGGACCTCATGTCTAGAAATCGATGTCTAGAACATAGGCGGGCAAAAAAGGAGCAGAGGCCACAAGACGAAGTCAAACAAAAATTGGAAACATATCTCGAGAAAAAAGCCCTGGTACAGAGTTTAGTTGAAGCCAAGATTAAAGGCCAAAGTGAACGTTGGATATCGGACATTCGCGAAAAGAAGGACGCATCTAGGCTTTTTTGGAACCACCTGCAATCGCTGGAGAAGAAAACTGTAACTATGCAACGGCATATTGTGGATGAAGAAGGAAATAAATTGGAGGGGTACGACGCATTGACTTATATTTGAAACGCAACAGCCGATTCCTTTAAGAAGCATGACGAGACCTCCTTTACGACGTGTAACAGTAGCAAGGGAGACAAAGTGGAAGAACTACTACTGGAAAATTTCAATTGGAAGAAGGCGGAGGAAATGATTCCCAAACGAACAGCCACAGGATTATATGGGGTTAGCATTACTGTAATAAATGAGCTCGGAAGAAACAGCAAAGAAGCCCTATTAAAGCAATTGGGAAAAGCTTAAAGGACAGGCGAATACCGGACAGTTGGCGTCAAAGTAGGATGAAGTTC